>JAYKAV010002988.1:2599950-2627886 GCA_035582835.1 Phoebastria nigripes
GGGGGGAGAGAATAAAACCCACAAAAATCCTAAAGCTACAGAGTTTAGGAACTATAAAGAACTCCCTGTCATCTCCTGTCCTTCTCTACTTACACCCACATACTTATCTTGTGTAGCTTTACCATTCCCCTGCCTGAAGGATTTACACAAGGATCAGCCTCTCCCTGACCCAGCACCCAGGCCCCTCTCCTGCCTGTGCCAGGCAGAGATCCCAGCAGTCCTCTGCGTGGGAAACCTCTGCATCTTTTGGCCACCCCATGGGCAAGATGGAGAGGAGGTTGGTTTTAACCTGTGGATTTGGCAAACGGCTCCCCCCTCTGCCCAGTTCCCCTGGCATGATGAGTCTCCTGAAGTAATCGAAAGCTGAGCTCCTATGGCTACTCTTGCATGCAGCCCTGCAGCCCAGTGACACCAGCAACTCCCAGGCAAAGCTCTAGTCGCATACTGGAAGCAATGCTGGATCAAACAGCGGCAGCTCCTCGAGTATTTCCTTGTCCTCCTAACAGCTTACAGAAAAATTCAGTCCTGATCAGCATCCTTTAACATGATCATCTCCAGCACAGCTGACTACCTCACCACTTGGCAGAATAGCCTAAGGCCCATACTGTTGTTTCTTTACTAGCCAGAATCCTTGCACGTGCATCTGCAGTTCTCTGGAAATAGGGCAACATCTAATCAAGGCAGATAGTCAGTGAAAATTCAAAGGTCAGAATTAAGGTTGTTGACAGAACCTCAGCTTCGAGTGTCCACCTAAATTACCAGCCACGCAAGCCAACCCATGTGTGCAAAACCAAACTGCAGTAATGTTTGTTTAAATTAAAAATGGTCTTTGAACTGACTAGAAATGCATTTGGAAAAAAAAGCACATATGGAGGTGTTGCGTTTATTTGCTCTTATTAAAACTTTCTGAAGTATCATGGTTTTTCCATAATACTCTTACAGGTTTTTTTCCACTTATTCCTCCCCAATTTTTCCACAAATCTCTCTTTTTTTTTTCTTTTCCTTTTTGAGAAAAAAAAAAAGATGTAATCAGTAAATCGGGACAACTTGGACTAAACTTTTCTAAGCATGAAACCTTGGGAACAGGTGCAGCACTCAACTTCGCCATACATTTCCTTTTGTTTCTCATGTTTTTAGCTCAATTGCATTTGTATTTTTATTACAGGCCTATTTCATCCCTTTCCTTTTTCATAGCAAAATAAAAAGGTACCCTGTATTTAGTTTCATAGTTCTGGAAACTATTTAGCAGAAATGCTGACTCATGAACATGCATTTCCTTTTTTACTTGAAGCAAAGAAATTAAATACTGCAGACTCTGCTCTACAGCAAAACCCCAAATAAACTGGGAGAGAGTGAAACTCCTTTATGCTATAACATGCTAGTATGCTTTCAAGATTCAGCCAAGCCTTTCTGCATGCAACTACGATAAGTGCTAGCCCTATTCTTCCCTCAATTTGTGTTGTTTAAGTACTTCAGCATGTTTGCATCTTTGCTAGAATAAGTGAAATAAACCAATGAAAGAGGAACAAAGCAGTCAAGGAATTGCTGAGGCAGGGAGGGGGGGAGGCAGCTTGAGGGGAATCTGTGCGTTCAGAATATGCCTATTAAATTCACTGTTGCACAGCTCTGCAACTAACTACAATTAAATGAACTACAGTTAACTACAGTTAAATGAAAAATGGCATTTTCTTCTTTTGATTTATTTCTGACAGTGGAATTTTTTTTAGGTTTGTATTTTATTCTACATTTCTTGCCTGCTTTTCTGAAAACATTTCCCACTCCCATCCCTAACCTTGCATGAAATGAAAAGCCACTAAGGGTTTAAAATAATGTCTTTTTTTTTCCCTAATATTACAGCCAATGACAAATAAAAAGGCTGAAATATTTTGATGCTTACATATCACAAGCCTTTCAGTAAAAACACTTCTAATTTTCCAAGGGATGATTTTCCTATCAAAGACTTCACTTCTGATGCTGTTTATTCAAAAAGCCCTGATCATCAGCAAACAAATCAAATTGCTCCTGTACACCAAAGAAAATGAATACAAAAGTGGTAAGAGACTTTATTGGTAGTCCTGCTGAGGTAAGGAAGGTGACACGAGCATAAAATAAATAAGGTTTGCATTTCATAATGGTTTGGAGGTGAATTCATACCCTTCCTTCATGCCTCTCTGATATCAGTAATTATCAGAGGAAGGAACAGGCTGATGTTCTGATATGTTACAAAAATAGAAATGTAATACCTAATTTTAAGATAGGTACTCAGAACACATTAAAGGGTTATGTTCAAAGCAAATAACAGCTCTGGAGTGAGAGAGAACAATGCTGACACCAAGTGGAAGAAAACGCTGCCAGCTTCATCCTCTATTGCAACCTTGAGATGTCTGAAAATCTGAGTGCTGCAAGTCTTAGGTTTAGGTGTTGTGGTAAACTTTAAAAACACCAGAGGAAAACCACACAGATCCTCTGAAAGCAGAAATCCGTATTACCCTAGTGTGTACACTAGCTGATTAATTATAATCCTCTTCCTTGTAGCGTAGCTGATCTTAGCAAGCAAAGCTGCCGCTCAGAACACATCAGGTATTACTCTCCTTCACAAATTGCAGGTAAAACTCTTTAATCTGCAATCAATGTAAGTTCTGTGAGCCTGACTATGGTAGAGGCTTTTGAGATGCTCTGTTCACTGCAAAACTGAAAACGGGCATTCACAGACTGAGAAGTAACAAAGACAAGTCTCCATTTAGTTGGTTTCTGTACAGCACACTGCCTTCAAAACATTTTTTTCCAAGCCAGGGAAGGCCTCTATCAGTGACCTCTATCAGTTTTAGAAAGACCTTCCCCTCTCACACAATTTATATCATTATTGAATGACAGACAGTGATCAGTGTAATCAGCTAGTGTGATTGCCTGAGCTCTGTTCTTGTATTATTGATTGCAGTAAAGAATAACAGGATTTCAGTTTGACCAGCTTCCCGCTTCTGTGCTCAAGCATAGTGAAGCACGACCGATGGTGTGCTGCATGTCACACACAGCACACCTTCTCCTGCCAATATTCTCTCCTAGTGCAGCCTTCCGCAGCCAAAAATTTAAATCATAAAAATCTACATACTGGGGGGAAGGGGAAGAGAAAAAAATGGATAGCAGCAAAATCCACTAAGTTATAGAAAGGGGTTGAAGTGTGACAGCAGTGTCCCAGAGCACTTGTACCGCAAGTCAAGAGAAACCCCCAGCAATGCTGGAGCAAACATTAAATCAGTGACATTCCCTCCACACCCTGCGGTTCGCTAAAAATGGAGACCAGGCACGCTTGTCGTTTCCAAGTTACAGATCTCCAGTACAAAGGACAGTCTGCCACAGATCACAGGCACAGCACAGAAATAACACCTCGCTCTCTCCATGCCCTATTCCCTCCACTGATAGGCAGAAAGGCTCTGGCACTGAAGACGAAGGAGTAATGAGTACTCCAGCCACATCCACTTTGGTTGTTTTAAGTCACACTTGTCTAAGCTACAGTGGTTTTTATCAAATCCTTATGCCTACAGTCAGTAAAATATTCTGCACTGTTTATCCAGAAGAAAAAAAAATACATCCTTACAATCTATTGGCCACAATTTTTGTGGAGATCCAGGTCCTACTTTGATCCTCAATGTATCGCATTTTTTATTCAGTCTTCTGGTTTGGGCAGTACTCAAATACAAAATTAAAACTTAATGTTTAATCAGTCCATGCTTTTGCTAAATTTACAAAGGTTAGGGAAAATGTTTTTTCTGTGAAACGGGAAATAATATGAAGAAGTATTTCTGTAATGTAACAACAATCCCTACAGAAACATTGACAAATCTCCTGGCAGTTCACATGGTACACACAGGATTTGCTATGTTTACATCTAAACCCAACTAAAAGTTATCATTGCTAAGCAAAGAACTTAAATGAAAGAAAATAATGTTAAGAGCCACAAATAGGAATTGGAACTATGTTCCCCTACCCAAGAAAAATTATTTTGACAAGACAATTTAGTCTAACCTGGAAATTTCAGTTTACTAGATCATGAGATAATGTCTGTTTGTTCGTTCTGAATGGTTTCAACTAATTCCACAAGCATTGTCATGGGATTAGCAAGGAAAACATCAGTTAAATTATTACTGTCCTCCAAATCAAGGACAGTCCATTTGGGAGAGCGCAATTCTTTTTTATTGCAACTTCAGACGAAAATGGGACACCACATTTTTTTCACAAAACAGGGTTAATGCCAAAACGTCCATCTCCTCTTTGAAAAAGGTTAAAAACCTGAGATTGACAAAACTCTCCAGACCACAAAAGCCTTCCCAACAAAACCATAATTTGAGTAGATAAAGTGTCCATGAAATATTCAGTTGCACTGTTCCGACCAACTCCAAACCACACTGCAGTTTCAGAAATTCACTCTGAGGTGTCTGTGGCCAACCTGCAGGTCCAGGATACTGTCCAGCTCCACTTCCCCAGCCCCCTTGGATCTCTGCAATCCCTTTATAATGGGGATCCATGATTGTAGGGAGTAGCTGCATGGGATCAAATCAACAGGCAGTCCCTGCAGCCTTACCTATATATAGTGAAGCATGCATAAAAGGACAAAGGAAGAAAAGAAAACAAGAAATGAGACTCATTTCCTCAGGGTGTAGGCTTTCCTTCTAATGAACCCCATGCTTTGATGGAGATATATGCAGTGGCTTGTACGCACCCACAAAGTCATGCTTCTGTTTGTTTGCAAGACAAAGGTAGTGTGCATAATTCAGGAAGAATTCATCTATGACTTCTGTACAAAAAGGAGATATGGAAAAACACTCTTGGACTAGATGCAAAAAAATTCCATAGTCAACTTTTATCTAGAACATAAGATTCAGAAATTATGAGGGCAAACAGCATGACAAATTGCTATTAGCAAGGTTTGGTTCATAATTTAATCACACTATAGAAATTAAGCTGATCTTGTACACCTCCAACACAGCTAGTGATACCCTTCAGGTTAAACACAGTTATCTAGAGAGGCCTTAGGTCAAAACAAACACCAAAGTGTCTAACCTCTTTTTAAAGAATGATTTAAACCAAACAGGAAAAATCAGTTTAGTATCAGTGCAGTTTGCGAGCTGGGACAGAAAGTTATAGGACAGCTTTAAATGCTAATAGACTCTCAGGGGCGAAAATTAAAAAAAAAAAAAAAANAAAAAACAACAACAACAAAAAACCAAAACAAACAAACAAACAACAAAAAAACCCAAAAAACCCCAACAACAACAAAAAACCCAAAACACCAAACCACACAACCAACCCACAAAACAAAACCACACCACAAAAACTGGCAGGATTTGACAGCATTCCAACTCTATTTTAAGAAAAAAAAAAAACAAACTATGTATAACATACAATGGCCAGGAAAAAGGACAAGCTAAAATACATAGTAGCTTGGATATATCTTTTAAACCACTATCTTTAGATGGAACAGGTGGCTGTGAATAGTCTACTATCCAGCCCAGGGTAATAGTTCTGAACTATTAGACTGGTGCCTTTCAAAAACTTGCAAAACTTCTTCTCCCAGTCTGTCAGTCTGAATCAGCCTGCAGACGTAGAGTAAGTGGGACGACTCCTGGCACTTCAAGATACTAAGAGCTCTGCTCAAGAACAATCAGTCTTGCCCATCTCAGCCTACAAACAACACAACTGAAGATTAAGCCTATGTCAGCTGTACAGCATGCCTGCCAGATTAGTATGGCTCTAATTTGTTAAAGCTCAATTAGTTAGGGTAACATACAATGTTGAAGTGGAAAAAAAAAAGGCACCCCAACAACAACAAAAAACAAAAAACCAAACCAAAACAAAAAAAATCACAGGAATTAAGTAGTCCAAATGCAAGTATCTGTGTAACTGCTTTAAGTTATTTGATGAAAAACAGCCAATAAAAGCAAGTTTCATTTCCAGGAAGCTACAAGGGATCCGAGCCAGGTTTGCCATTTCACTTTTTGCTTGCTTTGCTGGAACTAGAACATACACTTTTAATATGTTTAGTTTGTAAACCTAACTTTGATGTTTCCAGTTTAGTGGACTTTGAGCAATTGTTATATTATGAAAGATGAAGGGTACCTATCCAATGTGCTGGGTTTCCTGCCAGAAATTACAAAAACAAGATCAACCACGGAATACTGAATTCCCTTCTCACCCACAGATGGGATTTCTTTCATAAGCTTACCTCAGAGCAGGAGAGTGCCTCATGGCTATGCCTTGTCTGAGGTTTTATTAAAGAACTTGAAAGGATCTTTTCAGCAGAATTCTTTCCCACATCACCACAATCCCAGACAGACTGTGACATTTTGCAGAATTACAGGGAGTGAAGTAGTTTCTAAAACAAAAGCACTGCAATAGAAAGCCAGGTTTCCTGGCTTCTCTAATACCTTTCCAATTTCCTTAAGCTGCTGACGCTTCTTCTAGTTTTTCAAGCAGAAGCAGATATAACAGGATAGCTAATATTTTGATCTTGCATGTTCATTTGAGTACAGGTTGCAGGAATTCTCAAAGATGGTAGTGACATGGGACATCTTCAGAGAGCAAGGGGAGCTGCAGGCGTGGGCTCCAACACTGTCTTTGTGTGAAACAATTCTAGTTTTAGATTTGGGGCCATGTCCTGTGACATAGCAGGAATATTTCAGAAACATCGTTGTATCAGTGTATTCTGTTCTCTGTACCTATGGCTGTACAGGATTTGTTTTAAAGGAGAGGTTCCAAGGAGCATTACAGTCTCAATATTCAGTTTGAAATATATAATATGCTCTAAATACTGAATTTGACTTTGTATTAGAAGTCTGCTGTTTTTCCTTAACAGAGAAAGAAGCCAGGAAATTAAGGAGTCGCAAACATGAGCAGCATGATTACAATTACATGCAATGCAAATCTTTTTCATAATCCTTCACCTGATCTGGCACACTGCTATCAATCTAGTCACAAACCACAAGGATGTGTGGTAACTGCATGGTGCGGTATTAAACCGTAGGTTTTGCTACAACATTTCCTTCATGTCTTTTTGTAAAAATCAATTTCAGGTTAAGCAGCAATGATACATCAGATCACAAACTGAAAACAAGACTTATATTGACCCTCTCCCTAAACCAGCATTTGTCTAGCATGTTTCTTCCACCAGGAGGTTTTTGACAAAAAAAGGCAAAAAATGAATCAAAGTACTAACAATGTTTAGAAAAGAATATGCCCAAGGAGAGGCAGAAATACACACAGTGAGTTCTGGAAAGGTGAGAAGGGTTTCACTCTTCTGATTTTGCTTTCCTGCATCGCCAATGTATAGCCAAACACACACACAAAATAAAAAGTGCTTCACTCGAGGAAAAATCCAGTGACTTTGATCTAACAAAGCTTGGCATTAAGATATTTAAAGTGGAACAACTTGGGATTTTATTCTTGACCTTTTACTTTTGCACTTGCATTTTTTTCAAAGCGAGAATTTTAAACACTCATGTTTCCCCTCTAGCTTAGGCATATGATGAATATTTACACTGCTGGCAACAAGCTATAGTCATTAATTACATTATGTATAAGCAAATATATTTCCATTTGTAGGTTCCAACCTAATGAAGCACTTTTGATTACTTGCTGAATCAATTAACGTAACTTTCTTACCTGAAGGCCATCTGCTTGTCTCTGTGAGAAATAAGGGTTCAGGTCAACAAAAAGCATCTCATGGTGTTGAAGCAAATACAGCAGGAGGCCATTGTAAAGCCTTTGTTCTTCACAAGCCAATGGACTGACAGGGATCCTAAGGGAAGAGGAGATGGATTAAGTTTAGGAGCTCTCGGATCAGGCGCTAATGAAGAGCCCCCCAGTACCTAAGATAATTCAGCAAAGCAGCCAGTTGGGCAGCTGGATAAAACAGAGTTCCAGCCTCATTTCCAACAAGCAATTGCTGGGACAGGGACTGACTTAATTTGGTGGGTTCATAACACTGGGAACCTCATAGTGACAGAGCCCCAGTTTGCTGCAAC
This sequence comes from Phoebastria nigripes, assembly GCA_035582835.1. Taxonomy (NCBI): domain Eukaryota; kingdom Metazoa; phylum Chordata; class Aves; order Procellariiformes; family Diomedeidae; genus Phoebastria; species Phoebastria nigripes. Next base: position 2,607,969 of record JAYKAV010002988.1, read on the forward strand.
GGTTCACAACACAATGAATCTTTGAGGCAGCACAGCGAAATAGCTAGAACCTGACAGTAACTCAGACATTAAGTTCATAAAATCAAGGATGAAGAAGACAAAAAAAAAAAAGCCCCAGAAACCTGCCATCACTCACTGGCATTCGAGTTGTTTTGTTCTAGCTTAGTTTATGAAGGTGAATTTTGATGGCTAAAATGTCTTATTACCAGAACTGCCCGGAAAAAAAACATAGGTAAGAAGTTGTTTCAGTGTAATAATTTTATAAATTCACAGACATCAGGCACATCAAGCAGTGGAATTTCCGGATGCTCCCATTAACATGTTGTTTTTCAGTTGTTTTTTTCTCTTTCTTTCTCGCTCTCTCTTTTTTTTTTTTAATAAATAGTAGTTGAACTTGTACTATCCACGCAAGTAGACTAAGTTGGAATCATTTAATTAAAGTCAAGGGATTCTTTATATGAGAGTCTAATCTCATTCCCTGAAGGAACTGTGTATTCCCCCCATGAACTATTTGGAAGCTTGGAGGACATTTACATAAATGCTGTCACCTTAATCCAGCTTCTCCAGCCATGCTGCACCAAGTCAGTTCCACCCAACACAATATTAATATTTAAACAAGAAATTCATATACTCTGGAGACTAATGTGGAGACATACACACACCAGCCTTCTGTTTGCCAAATCAGTACATTCATTATTCATTTGTGATTTTAAAGTACAAATACACACACTGGGCCCAGTCCAATTGCTTTCATTCACGTTCTTCTTTTGTAAACTTACTGTTGTTTCTGTAAGAACTTGAGTTTGAGCTCCTTTTGAAAGAAGATGGTTTAAGCAGAGTTATAGCCAGGTACAACGTAGACAGATTTACAGGATAAACTACTGTGTAATCACTTCTTTCTTTACGGTTGGCTAACACTATCCTTCTTGGATTCCTGTTCTTCTCAGGACAGACTCAGTTTCTCCACAAAAAGCAAGCCTGCATTTAAATCCTGGTTGACCAAGCAACAGCCTTTCCTGCATACAACAAGCCTAAGACATTATTCATCGCTTACCCAAACATTAACACCCTCAACTCAATTGTATAAGTGGCCTTCTACGATGGAGTGACCACATCAATGGACATGGGAAGGGCTACAGATGTCGTCTATCTGGACCTTTGACATGGTCCCCCACAAAATCCTTCTCGCTAAACTGAAGAGGTATGGATTTGATGGGTGGACTGTCCAGTGGGTGAGGAATTGGTTAGATGGTCGCATCCAGAGGGTAGTGGTCAACAGCTCAATGTCCAGATAGAGGTTGGTGATGAGTGGCATCCCACAGGGGTCTGTATTGGGACCAGTACTGTTTAATATCTTCATCAGTGACATAGATGGTGGGATCGAGTGCACCCTCAGCAAGTTTGCAGATGACACCAAGCTGAGTGGTGCGGTTGACATGCCTGAGGGATGGGATGCCATCCAGAGGGACCTGGACAAGCTTGAAAAGTGGGCCCGCGTGAACCTCATGAGGTTCAACAAGGCCAAGGGCAAGGTCCTGCACCTGGGTCGGGGCAACCCCCAGTATCAATACAGGCTGGGGGATGAAGGGATTGAGAGCAGCCCTGCCAAGAAGGACTTGGGGGTACTGGCGGATGAAAAGCTGGACATGAGCCAGCAATGTGCGCTCACAGCCCAGAAGGCCAACAGTATCCTGGGCTGCATCAAAAGAGGCGTGGCCAGCAGGTCGAGGGAGGTGATTCTGCCCCTCTCCTCTGCTCTGGTGAGACCCCACCTGCAGTACTGCGTCCAGCTCTGGAGCCCTCAGCATAAGAAAGACATGGACCTGTTGGAGCGGGTCCAGAGGAAAGCCACAAAAATGATCAGAGGGATGGAACGCCTCTCCTATGAAGAAAGGCTGAGAGAGTTGGGGTTGTTCAGCCTGGAGAAGAGAAGGCTTTGGGGAGACCTTCTTGCAGCCTATCAGTACTTAAAGGGGGCTTCTAAGAAAGAAGGGGGCAAACTTTTTAGCAGGGCCTATTGCGACAGGACAAGGGGGAATGGCTTTAAACTAAAAGAGGGTAGATTTAGACTAGATATAAGGAAGAAATTTTTTACGCTGAGGGTGGTGAAACACTGGCACAGGTTGCCCAGAGAGGTGGTAGATGCCCCATCCCTGGAAATGTTCAAGGTCAGGTTGGACGGGGCTCTGAGCAACCTGATCTAGTTGAAGATGTCCCTGCCCATGGCAGGGGTGTTGGACTAGATGACCTTTAAAGGTCCCTTCCAACCCAAATTATTCTATGATTCTATGATAAACTCAGAGGCCATACAAGCAATCTCTTTAGCCCCTTGCCTTCTTTTTCAGCTTCTTTCTTTAACTTAGACATATGTTCTCGAATCCATCTCTACCAGCTGTTATCTCCTTACTAGCAAGGAGCACTCCACAAGTTGTGCATGAAGATAAACAGCTTTTGCCCTACTTATTGGGTCCTACTTGCCCTTACTAGCAGCCTATGTTTTGGGTGCCCAGTTCTCATTTCATCTTAAAACAAATCTAAGCTATAGTCCGGGATGTGACCCTACAGCTGACTCCAAATATCAACATCTGCTCATTTGCAGATATTCATGGGTAGCAACAGATATGTATTCCAAATACAGAAAATACATTTTTAGTTTTCTCTGCAGCCATCTTCCACAATGACTTTCAATTAATTTTGTAAAATAATCACTTCCTGCCTCTTCAGATACTTCTGCTGCTAGCAGAAACTATATTATCAGGCTGACAATAGGGGAACCATGTTCACACACTGCTAAATCCAGGAACATGTTCCTAGGAAGAGCACAGCTACCGAAGTATATTCTGCACTTCACCATAAAAGCCCTGTAATCAGTTGTAGTGCAAACCAAACACAGGAGAACACTGACTACAAATAAGAAACAATTAAAACTTGATCATCAGGAGTCAGCTACTGGTTTCCTTGAGTCTAAACCTTTCAAAGTGGCTTTGCCACAAAGTGCAAGCTAGAAAATCCATACAGTCCCTTGCCTTGGCTTTGTTCAGGAGATCTGCCAAGGCTCCCTGCTGGTAGAGGCTTGCTGCAAATTTACAGAAAGAATGAGTCAAAGTGAGTAGAAGCAAACAGCTGGTTGGCTAGCATCCTTGTGCACTCATGCAAGAATTACTTACTGAGGTTAGTAGCAGAAATCTCTTTACCAAGATGAGGCATAACAAAGTACCCACAGAAATTTAAGTAACATCAGTTGAATCTCTGACAAAAGTGAAGCAAAACATTCTCCTCGGCATTTACAGAGACTAGCAGGACATGAAACAGCTCACAAGAAGAAGGACGAATGGCAACAGAAATTAATAGTTCAGAAGATGAGCAGAAAGAAATCAACAGTAGAAGTTGATAGAAGAGTGGAGCTTAGCAAAGAAAGTCTAGGGAGTGGCCAGTCTGATACTTGACCTGCAAGTTATGTTYTTGGTTCCCTTACCTACAAGGAGGTGAAGACATGAAAGCTGCATCATGCAGATGTTAAGATTGAAGTCTCAAAAGATAAGAAACAGATGCCAGGGTCAAAAATCTAAAAGAAAAGCAATGTGAAAGGTGCTGGTGGAGCAACTTAACAGCAGTGAAGATAGTTTAACAGAGTCTTACAGACAAAAAATAGCATGAGGGAGGAAGGCCAGTAGAATAAATCAGAAGGCACTGGTTTGCAAAGGAGACTAAGGTAAAATTATAACATTTTACTCAGTTACACTTTTTCTGAAACATACCTTCTTTTCTTATTCCCACTTTGGGTCCCACCACCCTGACACAGGGACAGGAAGCATATATACTAATAACATAACAGAATTCTTCCAATATGAAGATGATTTTAGTCAAATATTCAATATAAGCAGCATTAAAGTAAGGGGCTGCAACCAGATTAAAACTAGAGAAGAGACAGCTTATTTAACATTCAGTTTTCAGACAAACAATGACATTAGTTTCCTAGCATTTAAAATTCATGATAATAGGAGTTTTCTGTGACCCTGTAACTAGACTTCCAATATAATACCTGTGCTAAGGCTTATATTTTTTGTGTTGCAATTACCATAGTTACTAATTGTGAAGTATATGCAGTTTAGGCTTGCAAGGTATGATGAGCAGCAAGCTTTATATTCCAATTTTGTGTCCCCAAGGCCCATATGCGTTCTGTTTTCCAACTACTGAATATTCCAACTCAGTCACTTTGGTGAAACTATAAGCATGACAGGTCTCCACAAATAAAAGTGTCAACAGATTGAGACAGGGGATAATCATAGACAGAATTTACACTTGAATATAAATAGATCAAAAATTTAAAGTAAAAAGGCTTATAAACAACCCAGTTTACTTGCTTAATGTCAAAGAAGGAAGAAGTAATTGCACGAAAACGCAGATTGCCAGAATACATGCGGAACAATTTTAACACCTGCAATGAATTAGTGCCATAAGTGGAGCTGACATTACATCCAGAAGGTTATTTCCAACAATTGCATGGAGTATACATTTCTGCAGATTAGATCTAGAGTTGTTTTTTCCATAACCTTCACATTCTGACTGAACAACTATGGCAAGTACTACCCAACGTGTCTCACTTTCCAGTGAATCTACACTCTGGCTGCCAAATGTTTCATAATGTGGCGGCTAATTGCACTAATTCTTGCTCTGAAAGACATAAAGGCTATTTATGACTTTATTCCCTGTGTCAGCAGATATGGCTTGCCACATTAGACTACCTTGAATTTTGCTGCTCTACAGGACAATACAAATGGTTTCTTCTGAATCATTCAAGGCCTCAGGTCACTCAGCAGGAAGTGGTACAGCAATCTCATGGAGAGAAAATGCCAGTTGCAAGGCTCTCCTCTCCGCCCAACGACCAAAAAGGTGATTTTTCATAATCCTAGGAGGTAACTCTCCAAGGATAGCACTAGTTATACACTTTACAAAAAATGATCTCCAGACTTACTGGTTTCTCTCCCAGAGCTGGTGAGATCAGAATGTTGTTCATGAGGTTAATGTTCATAGGGCAGATATACTTCTAATTATGGTAGCTGTGTTGTCTTGACAAGTCACTCTGTCAGGGAAACCCAATGCTGATCGTTTTCAAGGCTTCTCAGGCAGGTCAGTGCCACAAGCATTTAGTTTAGCCCTAAGTGTACTTTAAAAACCAGACAGAAGGGCATGTTCAGAAGTAGCTGGACCATCTCCCAGAAGAGAGTGGGATGCTTAAAAACTGAAACAGCTCATCAATCAATAAGGGAGCCTACTGGATTCTTATGTGTAGATACAGGAATCAGTGGGCACAAGTTCAGAGAATTTGGGAATGGAGATAAAGGAATAAAATAAAGTATTCTTGCATGTGTGTGCATGCACGGAAGCCCCATGTGATAGCGAACAAGGCCTGATGGCAGAAGAGTGATAGTCAGTGCAGTCCTTTGTTGAGTTAGTGTCAGGGTCAAGGGATAGATTTTTGGCGAAGGCCTTTTGGCATCAGCCTTTTACCTGTTTATGTTGTAAGTATCACCACAAAACTAATCCAGACACTGGGAAGTAAACCTCATCTGCCTACACTCATTTACCAATTCCAGCATGCAGATATTAAGGAACTTGGGGTTTGGTTGTAGAACTGCTTTGTTCCATCACTGAATATCCTCCATGGTGAAGCCTATTCTCACAGGAGTGAATGGCATAACTCCTACCACACTACATGTTGTTAGATTCTTCTCCCTAGCTGTACTTTTGCTAAAGGGTCCTTTTACTTATATCACCTGGTTATAAATTGGTAAATCTGATGATAAGCCCACAGAGCAGGTAAGCAGACACAAACATAGAGACCTATGGAAACAGCAGCAAGGTTTAAGAGAACAGTTCCCCAAAACAAAGCCTGTCATTGGTTTCTAATATGCTTGGTGCCAATTTTGCTGAATATATCTTTTCAATAACTTGGCTTGCCATCAAAAAAAGTGAAAAATAACAAGGCTTTTTTACTGCATAGAAAATATTAATTGTTAATATATACATTTTGCAAAGTGGCATTGGTTTATAGTTCACGTTGAGCTGGAATGGCTATGATCCACTAAAACAAAGGTTTACAAGTTGTAAGACAAGTATAAACATTTTAACATCCTCTAGTGTCAACATGAAGGATAGGATAAAGAACTAAATCATTCCAGCTTCACTGGAAAATCCTCCATTATCAGATCACTCTAGGCTGTTCCTTCTCACCATCTTGACTTGCATGACATATGCCCTCCCACCTTTCTTTTTTAGCACCCAGTTATGCGTCCGCTCACGATCGTCCCCAACGTACCTACTCTAGCTTCAGCCAAGCACTTACTGCTTGCAAGCTCAGCTGGCCTCTGCTCGGATGTCAGCTTGCATTTTAGTGGCAAGGGCAGAATGAGTTACTTCTCTCTCTTTATAGAGGAGATTCCTTTCTCTGATATCAAATGCTATTACAAGGTCAAAGTCAGCCTTAACTTTTCAGAATCAAGGCTAACAACTAAGTAGCTTCCACAGCCAGCACTTAGCTTGGCTAAGAAAAGAGGAGTAGTTCTTATTAAACAGCTCTCCATTCCTCATGCCTCTTCTCTTCAGATGGTTTCTTACTTGAGGCTGGCCCTGTACAGTCAGAGCCTTACAGGACAAAGGCGGTCACCCAGCTCAGAATCTGTCATATCTGCCCATAATATACTATATAAGCATTTAACTTTCAAAATGCTGCACTTACTATTGGATGTACAGTTATGACAGAAAGCCTCATTGTAAAGTGTGATCTAGTAGTACTATTTAAGGTAGCTAAACAGAGAGTACTTACTTGAAAAGAGCAGGTCCAAACACAATGGCTAGGTTTTCCAGAGTCATGAAATTCACTGCACTGTATGTTGCTACCTTTAACAGGAAAGCAGACAGGAACTGAAGAAGGTTTTGATGGGCTTTTGGCAGGCAGCTGAGCAACTGCCTCAGGTGCTCTATGCACTCTGTTGTGTGGATTTTGTGCTCTGGGGGAAAAAAAAGTTATTACATAGATATTCCTAATAATAACATAATTTCATCATAGGCATTATTATAGATCTAAGAAAGAGGGAAGGTTTTAAAGTATATTAGAGCAAAGTAAAGAAGAAATATGTCCTAAACAAAGAATTTGTACACTAAATTTTGACAACAATTTTCACATATTAATATTTAAGTACCATGGATTTTCCAGATATTGAGTTTTATATACAATGTTTCTGCTATTCTTCCTGTTACAGCAGAATCATCTGGCGCTTGCTGCTTTTTTAATGTAATTGCAGGCAGTAGGCATGTACCTGAATCCTTAAAGCTGCCTTTAAAGATGATACAAGATTGTCAGCCTTAACTCTCCCCAGAGATTTTACACAGACTGTATGATTCTCATTAAGAGGAATAAGAAATTGTACCCTTTCAGCCCCACATCATCTTCGTTTCCTGACTAATTGGTAGCTCTCAGTCTCAAAACATTTTTGCTCTATAAATATGCAACTGTAGTTACACAAGAGATGCTTAAAAATCTAAATTGGGGATACTTAGCATTTTCTTGGTTCTCATTCTTCAAAGAAGAGTTACAAGGCAGAAAATGGGTTCACAAACAACTCTATTTGATCAGCAGTTCAGAATTAGTATGATAAAGTGTTCTGGTTATTAGAACTGAGATGACAGTACTGCTCAATAACTGGCAGCTGATGCTCAAATTTGCCATAGATCACCAGGACACATCTGCATAGCTTTGACATTGTGAATAACAAGTCATGCCCTAAAGGGCAATTTTAGCCCTAAAAAATACATTTCATACAGGCCAAGACCCATGGTGCTCAACCTATTAATGAGAGATAAGGGGAGATGAAAAGGGGATAGAGAGGGAAAAAAAATAAAAGAACAGCAAGACTGTTCAGGGTAGTCAAAACAAGGTGCTTGCAAAAAACTGTAGATCTTTCAGCAGAGACTTTCATAGTTGATGAAAATGACTCCTTTCTCTTTTTTCCTTTTTTTTTTTTTTTTTTTTGGTAAACACATACATAACTTGGCACTTAGCAGATGAAGTCTGAACAAAAGCAACCTGCAATCTAACCCACAAAACCCACTTATTTGTATGCAAACACCTGAATTAGTTATCACTCAAAATCACTGGGCAGAATCATTTGAATGCATTAGCTCAGCCATTATAGACCTGAATAGGGAACTAGGCAGTGTATTGCTGTAGGTACTCAGCTTGGCTTTGCATTTTGAATGCTTCATGCTGCTCCATACACTGCTGTCCAAGAGGACGATAAGAAAACCAGTAAAAAGTACGAAATAGGAACAGGGATGTACAAAAAGGCTCCTGTACAAGGGAAGGTTAAATAGAGAAAGAGGCTTCAGCTTGGAAAAGAGAGAAGTGAGGCAGTGGCTGTATAAAGGCACAAGCAGCAGTATGATGGATCAAAAATAAAAATGTTATCTCAGTAACGAGTAAGGTATCCAATTTAAAAGGAAAGCATGCAGAAGAGGTACTTTCTCAAAGAATACAGGATTGGATTGCAGAATGCCTTGCCACAGGATGTTGGGGAGTCCAAAAGCCTTAATGAATTAAAAAAAAAAGACTATAGACAAGTTCATGGAAGACTGGTCCATCAAAAGCAATTAAACATCAGTCTCAGATTAAGGAAACTTAATTCCTTGCTTACAGGAAGGTGCAATGAACACATTATCTGTCACTGTCAGAGAAAGGAGAGAAGCTTGGAAGGTGCCTGCTCTGTACCTTGGAAAGTTTTTAGCAAGCCAGGACAGACATTGTCTGGAAAAACAGCCACTGGCAGTTCTTTCAGAAAGAGTTTCAGGAGACTGGCCACAGAGTCAACATCTCCATCATTAATAAGGTCTACTTTTTCTCCTTGATTGTATTTCTGCTTCAATTCCTTGATTTTTTTTACTGAGCCACTGGTTCGAAATATACCAACACGCTCCAGACCTGTTTAAGAAGAAATATGAAACAGTAAGCAATGGTTGCATTACCATACCTGTGTGATGAGAACTGGATCTCAAAAAGCAAGAGCTCCTCTAAGAAAGCATAATAATTGTAAAAATAGACTTTTCAGCAGTTACAGCTGAAAAGTACAGCTTAAACAAAGAATAACAATTTTCAGAGACCAAACAGAGAAAACATGAACTTACCAAATACTTCTAGGTACTCCACCATCTGTGTCACAAGAAAAGGAACGCCATGCTGCTTTGCATCGTGTATGAGGGTTTCCAGAGGAACACCAAATGTGCTTCTTTCTCTGCTGAACTGTAGATCTGGTGAGACTTTATTTGTTGTGTGCCTGACTTGAATAGAAGATAATGATTTCTGGGGAATAAAAACAGGCAAGTGATAAGCAGAAACTGGTTTTTATTATTTTAAGGTCCAAGGGTCTACATCTTAGGTAAAATTATTGTCCTCATTATAGCATCTTAGTACAGATTTTACTTCTACTACATGTTCTTAAAATACTAATACAATTCTTCTTCTGTAGAGCTGAGACAGGACCTGCAATGGGGTAAATCCTAATAAAACCCATTCACACCTACATTCAGAGAAAACAGGGCTCCAGCTCAAGGCAGATGCTCTGTTTAGGACACAGAGGGGTCACTAAACCCCTTCCTCAAGAAAAGCCCCAACAGTCAGGAAAAAGGCTGACCAAGTGCTGGTGCACAGCATTCCAACCCTGTGAAATTTGTGAATTTCTACCCAATTCATGAAGATAAAAAATGCAAGATTCATGGAGGAGCCAGAAGAGGAATTTAAGCAGCAGCCACGGCACGAGCCTGGCAAAGGGTTCCTGTCTGCTCACCTGGTTATTCCGAATTTCTTATCCCAATAACCGATGCAAAAACATATGTAAGAAATCATGAACAACCTGTGCTCAGGAGCTGCTTTTTCATCTTGTTAGGACGGAGAGGCTGCCCAGTATGTGGGCTGAAAAGTTTGTGTGATATTGCAGTAGGTGCCTGCGCCCAGGGGCTGCAGTGGGGCTGAGGGGTCTCTGAGGAGAGGCGGGGGCTGCCCTGGGCGGGGCATGGCTGGTTCTGGCTGGTTCTGGAAGGTTCCGTGGCCGGGCCTGCTGAGCCCCTCAGCCCCATGAGTGGCGCCTCAGGGGGACGTATTTAAGAAAGGGGGAAATGCCACCCAGCCACAAAGAGCCCTTGCTCCCCTACCCTCTTTCCCTCCTCTTCCACCCCCCTGCTTTGCCTTATAAACGGGTGACATTACCCACTGTGCTACATTTTGTCCTCATTTTCCTATCAGGCAGGCTACACTTGCAGTCACGAAGGAGAGGACCCATTTCTACAAAGTCGCACATTTTACACCACGCAGTAAGAGCGGAAATCCAAACCAGGAACACCTGGATTTACCAGTTCTGCATCAGGAATATTTAAACAGTATCTGCATTTCTTTTTAAAGGGGGATTTTAGTTTTTTGTAGCATCATCCCAACACATTCTAAAACTAGCCTCTTCTTAAATGTTTTTATTGCTATGTTCTCAGATGGAAAAAGGAAAGACTTTCCTACAGATTTGTGGTTGAACCGCTATAGAAAATCTGTTTTTCAGCTCATAACGTGCATGCCTTCAGTAAAGCTGCAAGCCAGAGCTCGAGGAGGCCGCGTCCAGCCACGCGGCCATGGTGAACACACACAAACACGCACTGAAACACCTAGACCCCATTTCGCTCTTTCGGTACATAAGTAAGCTTAGAACATGATGTTAATGCTAAAGCGTTAATAATTACCTAAAAGGAACCAATATCAGCATGTACCAAATGTATTTTACAGCATTTTTATACACAAGCTGCGAGGTGTTAAAAAAAGCCTCTAAAGTATCTATGATATATTACTCTAAATACTGTCTCTTTCCCTCTTCAGATGCAGCAGTTGGGGTGGGGGAAGAAGCGCAGCCTTCTCAGAAATAAGAAAGGATGTAAGAAAGGACTCAAGAAGCCAGATTTAGGTTCACTTACACAAATTGAAAAGGAGGCAGTTGCTCCCATATTAGACTGCAGGAGCGCGTCAGTATTTCAGTTGTGCTGCTCAGAAGACACCATCACCTTTCTTCCCCTCACAAATCCATGCAGTCCAGCCAAAGCTAACTGCAGCCATTGGGCTGTTCCTCTGTAATTAACTTAGCGTAGCATAATTGCTAGGCATCATCTTAATCAGTAGTTTCACTCTAGATTTTGTCAAAGGTAGAAATTAACTGCTAGTAGAAGTGGATTCCTTGTAGCCAACGCTTGCCTCCAGAGTCACATTGCACAAGCTGACGGATGTGTTACCATCAGGAGATGTTTCCATGGCACCTAACACACACAATGGCACGGCTTCCTGAAGCATGCTGATTGCATGCTTGATATTTACTTTTGAGTGGGTTTTTTCAATGCAGGTTTGCAGATATTCATACTACCTGCTGTCCATTTTGCCTGCTAGCAGCAGTAAGTAAAATATTTTGAGATGGCCTGCAGTCTATACATATTATAGATACACGTTTATATAACACCTGCACAATCATTTTGGTAAACATAACGAGCAACAATCCATCCAGCCTTTGAAATATGGAAGATGTAGATGCTGGTAAGCCCAACACCCTCCATTATAATTCTTTCAGATACAAAGCCTCTCCTAGGAAATAAGCCACGATGAAGCAAGTAATGTTGCAGTTAAATCTAATTGGGGGAGATTCTTAATACAAACTTGGTAGGTATATACAAAACAAAAACAAAACACACAAGGCAAAAAAGAAAATAAAATACAGGCCCTGAGTCAGACCCCCTTGGTGGAGCACTAGAAAAGCAAGAGTTACTCTATCAACGCGTTGGACTGCTGGATCAGCACAGATGGCAGAAGCAATTCCCTCTTCCTTAGTAGAGGGAATACCACTTAAAAAATAGTGCAGATTTTTAGCCCACTTACCTCTCCACAAGGTCCCACGATGAGGTCTGGAAATGCTATGGTTTAAGGCTTTCTTGCCCTATAATTTGAGGCTTTCCTGCCCACCTGGCTTGAGAAGAGACCTCACAGAAGTGATGGACCTACCTTCACATTAGGGCATACCAACCCCCACCACCCAGGTGCAGCCAGGACATGTCTAAATCCCTAGAGAGTAGGGTTCATGTCTGGACAAAAATTCCTCACTGCCACCTCCGCTTGCTCCAGATCTCAGCTTTCCAGCCCTCAGAAAATTATGCATTTACCTTGCTGTGCACCAGAAGAGGCTGGCTGACTTAGCAGGCCCAATGGGCATTTAATCCCTTTCTCCACTGCACATGGGCCATTCCCACAGCTCAGCTGGCTCTCCCCAAGCCTGTTTTGGCCAGTGCCATGCAAAGCTCAGCTGTCTCGTCAACACCACCACTCCCTATGGCCCCCTTGCCTGCTCTGCCCACAGGCTGAACTGGGGGCAGGTGCCACCTTGCCCAGCAGCCCAGCCTCCCCCAAGACAGTGAGAAAGGGGACCCCCCCACACCCCATGGCTACCTGCTGGTGCCTGCCCAGCAGCCCTCCCCACCACCCAGGCAGGGGCAGCCTGGCCTCATCACTGCAGATGTGCTCCACCTGGACCCACCACCACAGCTGTGGCTGCTTGAGGGGCCCTGTCCCTGCCCTGATCCCTCCAGCACTGCCACCCTATGACATTACCCACTTCACAGCTAAGCCTGTCCAAAGCTCCTGGGCCTGCAGGCAGTGCCAAGGCCAATGGTGCTGTCCCCCCAACACTGCTCTATATAAAAGTGACTGCTAAAAAAGAGAAGATGTGTTGGTCCTCCCATACCCCATGGTGTGACTGCCCTTCTCTGTCACAGAAGTATGTTGTCCAGCGCTTATATCTGAGAGAACACAGGGAGCATTTTGGTATGTGACATCCCCTCCCTGCTGTGTTCAAATCCTCTGGCCCGCCACTGCCCTCCAGCCACCATAAATAGTGCTTTCCCACCCTCCATGCCCTGACATACTTTATCGCTGTGTTCGCAAGGCAGCTGGAGCAGGAGCAGCTCCCCCACCTTCGCTGGGTCCCTTTGGGACACACAAAAGTACAAGGCACTCAGAGCTACCAATGCCCCAGCTAACTGTGCCCGTGGGCTGGCAGCAATTTGCTCTCTGCAGAGAAACATCTCACAAAAGGCCTGTGCAAAAAAAAAATACTAAAAAAATCATCAACTCTCTAACTCTTTGCTCACCCCCCCACAGCACATTTCCACCCTCCATCTTAATAGATGTCATAGGAATCATCCTGCTGACATGTCACTCTCCCCTGCTTCAGCTGAACATGTAAACTCTGGGCAAATACCTTTTAAAGCAACAAATTCCCGGCCTGAGCAGCAAGCACAATTTTTTTCTATTGGATCACCACAGGGCAAACAAGGCAGCAGCCAATGCGATCAGCCGCTTGGTCTCTACTGCTCCTCTAACTGCAATTATTGTAGAATTTGTTTTCAAGACCTGCCTGTTGGGTCCAAAAGCAAAATTCAGTGAGGCTTATAGAAAATGAAGACATTTCAGTTTCCCAGAAAGCCCGCAACAGCTAGAGGGCACACGAGGCTTGCCGGAGAGGTGGTCCTGCAACCCTCACTTCAGACACAGCAAGGACACCCAAGCCCTGGACAGGATTTTCCTTTTGTACGAAGTAACACAGTTCAGAGGAATGATTTCTCCTTGCAGTGCTGTTATACAAAGAGCAGAATGCTGCAGGCAGCACAAATTAAACATATAACTGCTCATACTGCGTAGCCGCGATTCAAACCCTTCCTTCACAACCTCTGGATCAAAGTCAGTCCCTGCAGGACTTCAGCTATATGAATAGGATGTGTGGTACTTTGAGCAGCCACCCTGACTTCAAGGGTCGCGTCTAAATTAAAACCAAAACTTTTGGTCTCCCAACACCCTGCCACCCAGGGGAAGGCTTGTGAGGAAAGGCAGTGCCCTGGCCTGGGCGGTGTGAGAGGGCTGGGGGACCGTCTGGGGTTGTTTTTGTACTCTCTTCATTGGGCATGGCCTCCAGCTACTGAAAGGGCTGCTTTTGAGGCTTGCTGATGTCTCAAAAAGATAGAGAAAGAATAAACATGAATGGAAAACAGAAAAGTTTAGTTTTCTTCCTTAGAAAACAAGGTTTTTTACAGAAGCATTAGGAACAACAGGATCTCTGTAAGAGAGGGCAGAGGTAAACCCACTGTCAGCAGCAGTAAAAAACAATAACAGCAAGAAAAATAATTAACCAAGGCTTTATGGTTCATTTCAGAGTTTTCCTTCAAAACTGCAAGCAGCCTGTTCTGCTAACCTAGTGATCTGTGTCTCGGCTTCAGGAGTCTCCATGCATCCAGCCAAATAGGAAAGCAAGCCCTTCTTGGTGGGCAAGAGCCGAGCAGCCAAAGCCTGTGCCCTGCAGGGAGGCCACGGTGGGGACGTGGCGTGGGCAGTCCTGCTGTGCCGCTTTCCCTGCCGTGGCCCAGGTCCAGCTGGAGAGGCTGCGGTGGCTCTGGATTAGAAGTAAACACTGAGGAAAGCAGCCCTGCTGATTGCAGCTGAAGAGTAGCTTGCAAACTGCAGGCTTGGAGTGCTGAATGCTCTGCTCAGGATCAGAGTAGAACCATAGGGTTCATAAATAAACGCATAAAGCTTGACCTGAAGCAAAGAAATTCAATCCAATTGCAACTGCTAGCCAGCTCCTCCATGATATGATCCTCATCATCCAGCAACAACTTCAAAAACAACTTTTCAAGGATATGCAGGCATACAACGCTGATTAAAAAAATCAATACTATATGTTTTTCATTTAAAGCATTGTCCACCCATAAATGCCATGTTTCAGTCACACTGCTTGTCTTCTGGTATCTAATGTTATCCTAAAACAGAATTTGTGATGCCTTGATGTATTTAGCGTGTTTACATCTTTTTTCTTGTTTTTTCAAGTGGATATCTGCAGAGAAGAAAAACCCTTCCAGTGTGTCAGAAGGTCAGAGAACACCATAAATACAAATTAATCAGCTCATGAAAACATCACTAAATTTGTCTCATCTGTAGTAAACACTCCAGACCCTCTGCGATTGGTCTGCTGGTGTTGCTAAGTTATGCTGTTGATACAGGAAGATTATGAACTGACTGCGTTGTATCCAGAACACTGGACACTACAAGTTCACATAATCAACCTCTACGTCATTTCAGCTGCTTTAAAAACCTTTTCTTCCCATATATCAAAATAAATGCCAGCCCGGTGGAGGAGAAGGCCACTGGGTAGCATCCCACAGGACCTCACAGCTAATGGTGTTGCTTTTTGCAGCTTGCCAACAGGCAAATCAGCACATGTGCCCCGGCCAGCTGGTCAGCACCCCGCAGCTGCAAGACCCACGGTGTAGTACACCGTCTCTTGCCCACTCCAGCGCTGGGGCCTGGGGACAGCATGGGGTGAAAAGGGCCAGATAGACCCTGTGGGAGCTGAGGGAGGTGGAGAAGGCACTGTGAGATGAGAGAGTGTAAGAAGCTGATGTTGTAGTAGGGGATAAAGGATTCCAACGCACTGTTCAGAACTGTTTTGAAAAACACAGTTTGTTTTGGGTGGGGAGCTCAGAGAAAAGTCACTGGCATAAGTAGGAACAATATTGCTCTGACTTTGCAATTTATATGACTTTTTAAAAATAGGATAAAACACCATGACAAGCCCACAAACCCATGCCAAGTGAGTGTGTGCTGACCTCTTACACTTCAGAGCTGACAGCTTCAGCAAGTAAGACTGGAAACACTAAAAAGCCCTAGTGATTTGTCTGAAGAGAAGGAAAACAGAAAAATTATATTGTCTACTCCTTGGCTCAAAATGCTCAAAACTGTCCTGTTC
Source organism: Phoebastria nigripes (assembly GCA_035582835.1). Lineage (NCBI taxonomy): Eukaryota > Metazoa > Chordata > Aves > Procellariiformes > Diomedeidae > Phoebastria > Phoebastria nigripes. The sequence goes on from JAYKAV010002988.1 coordinate 2,623,832, forward strand.
AGGAATGTATTTTTTCCTTTCTCTATGTAATCTTTTGGGAACAGTATGACCATTTGCTAAATGTACTATGATGCAACGGTTGCACCATCTCAGCCTTGAGAACCCTTGTGCGCTTACCCCATAAAGGCATCCCTGAATTATCACGAAAAACAGTCAGGGCCAGATACATGCAGATGAGTTTCCATCAGATGAACCTGTCTTACAGGCTTTCGAAGCAGGTTTTCATTGCCAACCTAGACACACAGCATTTGTATATTTTATTCCAATTCACCATGAGCCACTTTAAACTGAAAAATTAGTAAGTTCTGAAAAATTGCACATTTTAAAGTATATGGAGCTGGTAGAGAAACTATAGTGAGTCTCAAACAAAAGGAAATAATGGAAATATGAGCTACAACCAAGACAGAAGTACACACAGGGAAAAAATGCATCTAGTATTAGGTAAATGTTGGCAAGAAATGAGGCATGAAAAAATGGTATTTCTATTTTAATCGCTACTGTATCAATATACATTTTCCATTTCTTAGCCGCTAAAAGCCACAGTACAGACTTACAGGATGGTTGCCACATATCCCTCATCACACCATTTTGACTGCCAACTATACCTACTCACCAAGCTAAATTATCAGAAAGGAAGAGTTGCTGTCCTGACAAGGAAGCAGCTCTCCCCTGCTGCTACATGCATTGCTTTTTACTGTGCTTATGGAGAGGGTACACAGGCCACAGTCCCTCCTGCCAGGCAAGCTCTTGTCAGCTGCCAGCAGTGCCCCCTCTAACTTTGTTTTATTTTTGCTCACAGCCGATCAGATGGTCCCCTCAGGATGTGGATGCCCAGGGCAAAGACAGGTATGTCTCCACAGCCAGCGCCAGGCAGGAGCAAGGGAACTGCCCCCTTCTCCATCAGCCAGGCACACATTAGTCCGGTGCTGTGCCTGAGCAAATATCTCCTGAGTCACAGCAAGGCTCTTTGTTACTGTAGACGCAGCACTACGTTAACCCACCCGGCAAGCTTGGAGTTGCTTCCTTCTATCTGCACCCATCTCTGGCAAGGGATGTGTTGGTGTCCTGCGGTGGCTCAGCAGAGCCTATTTCCAGGCGGCTGAATTACAGGCATGTGGAGAACTGCCCAACGGAACAGTGGGAGGCACRTGTTCGGACTGCTTGCTTGCCTTCCTCCCCCCCCCCCAGCCTATTAAACTCGCTAGCATCATTTTTCTTTTAAAGGCTTTAGAAAAGCCTGGCAGTTTTGCAGAACTGAAAGTAACTGGCAAGTGACAGGTCAATAACTGTCAATACTCTTCTCCTCTTGGAGGGAAATGTCACGAAGGTTGAATTGGAGCCTGCCTCTCTCTGCTTCCTGTTTTGAATTTCATTTTCTTCCTCTAATCTCCACCTGGCACCTAAACCTCTTAATTTTCTTGATGCTGTTCCAGGGAAAACAAGTCAGCATTCAAAATTCGGTATTGCTCATTATCTAAAGGCACTATCTTGCTATTGCAGCTAAAGAGCAGAACATCAGCAAAAATAGCTGTGGGCTGAAAACTATTCTAATGAAGCAAGTAAAGCTCTTTTTCAGGCCTTACAAATTATTTAAAACCCATTTCAGTCTATATCATGAAGTTCAGACCACACATGAATAAGGCTGATAACTGAACTCTCTATTCAGGCAATTAATTGAGTTAAAGCAAATCCCCAACATTGACACAGAGGGTAAATCTGAGAGGAAAAATATATCCAAAGTAGCTGGAGGTATAGCTGTACCCAGTAAAGGCTCTGTCTGGTAAAAACTAAGCACAGGCACAAGGGCTATTCTGCAACTAGACATTCTGACCACTGTTCCTTATTCAAGTTCATATGCCAATGTATACAGTGTATATTGCTTACTAGAAAAAACACAGAAAGAAATACATCGTGGGAAGAAAAACTATCCTCCCTCCCCAGAGTCTTATCATCCCTGCTAGAAAGGCAAATATTCAATCTGCTTCTTGGTGCAGTTTGCACAAAAAAAGGAAGTCAYGGGAATAGCAGTTTGGGCTGAAAACTTGTATTTGTAAGAGAAGAGAATTTATTCTTCTTTCCATGCAGATTTCCTTGCCGTTTGCTGGTGGTTGCTTCATCTCACTTTCTTCAGTCAGAAGGAGAAAGATCAGAAAAATCCTCTGGTCACACCTCTTGAGCAGCATCTTCTCCCTTCAAAGTGGGTTACAGCACTAGAACTTAGTATTTCTAACATTGCAATTGCACTGGATTGCAGACTGACTCAAAAAATATTGGGCCTCTGCTGCAGGTATTTTCATACATGGTTAAGGGCACCTGGATTTTCTGCTAAGGCACTACAGCAATCATTAAGCAACACAACTCAGTTGATTGACTGGCAATTACTGAACAAGCATTTAAATGTAATCAGGAAATAATAACTAAGGAGAATTTTCTTTCAGTTCGGCTGATCCCAGGTTTATTTCTCCAAGAAACAGGAAGAAGAAAAGCAAAACACAAAGCAACACAAAATTTTTGTAATCATGGTTTGTTCCCTATCTGCTCTTTTTCATAGGGAATTTGAATTGTTGGACTAGTTTTAGCAAAAGCTACAAGTACCAGGCCAGTTTCTGCAGCCCCAATCATCCTCCCAGGAAGACAGATCTCCCATGAGGCTCCATCCACAAGCTGGTCACCTGTTTCTGACAGCTTCCCATGGCTGACGGGAAACTTAGCTTCCAGCTTCAGCTCTAGACAGCTCATGGCCTATGAATCTCTAGCTGAAGCAATTATCTCTGGCACCATACGCTGCCATTTTGCATAAATAATACAGTTCCAACACGATATTACCTCTTTGAAGAAATCTTTGAAGAGCTGTAAAGAAATAAAATACGGTTAGTCCTTGCCTCCTCTCTGCCTCTAGCTTTACAGCACCTGAGGTAGGGATAAAAAAAAGAAAAAGGAGCAATATGGTAAGTGGAGGCTTCAGCATCCTCTTGCACCATGGACACTGCCCTAACCCATGTAAAAGTCAGGCAGAGGCAGGTTTTTATTTGTATTTCTCCAATGGCATAACATTTGAATACCTTTGGTCCTCACTGATTCAACTCAAATGAGTTGCTCCTGTCTATTATGTTCAATTAACTCTGCCTTCTGCAGTCTTGTGATACTACTTCTTAAGCAAAATTAGAGAAAACTCAAAAAAGGTGGAAGACCCTCAAAAGGGAGATCTTCCCTCCAGAGAAACTGAGGTGGCAGCACCAGCTCCATCAGGCTTTCCAGTTCCAGGTGAGGTGATGAAACCCTGTTTTCAGTAATTCAGTCTGTCATATGCAAATTCAAGTCTCCTACTTCTGAAGCAACAAGGTACATGGTGTGCTCAGTGGGAATTCCCTCTTCCCCATCTCTCTCTCCCAGGAATCTTTTTGGTAGCCAAAATGGTCATCCACGCACCCAAAACAGTGACTACTTAATTGTTACCTATAATTGATGGTGCCTGGGGAGATACCAAATTGTCAAGCCCAGTCTCGTAAATGTAATTTTTTGTCCCTTATTCCCTGACAGCACCTCCACGTAACCCTGTTTTATTTGAAGCAAATATTAATTAATTGAAGCATTTTTATGAACACTTGCTTAACCTCTTACACAGTATTTACTGTAATTCAAGACACGCCAGACGATTTCAGTTATCCTGATTTGCAAAGATGGTCCCCTAAGTAATGCAAAGCAGGGAGACAGCCACTCTAACCCAGGGACATTTTAATTAAACAGCAAAGTAATTTGATTCCAACAGAAGACAGCGTGACCTAATACAACTTGATATGCATGTCATATATCAAATTTTAAAGTTATAACCACACAATTTAGATATGATCTGTAAACATAGAGTTAGTCAGAGCACTGGCCATTTACAAAACAGGGGGGTAGGTATTCATCTTGTTACTCAGCAACATCTCCTAGTCATTGCTGTTAATCACTGAAAACATGTTTACTTTTCAACATGAGCTATGACACCAAGAAAGGAGGAAAGAGAGTTTAGTCAGATGATTTTCAATCTGCAATAAGAGAAACGGGGGGGG
>JAYKAV010002988.1:2627911-2651341 GCA_035582835.1 Phoebastria nigripes
TAATTTGAACTAAAAGAAAATGTTTTTTGTAAGTTTAACTATGACCAAGTAAGATTAAGCTTGGAGCCAAAGGCAGCTGGGAACAACATTTGCTGCAGTCTCACCGCACAGGGACACAACCGCAAGGGCAGCTTACAAAGGAATGGCTCCAAGCTCCTTCCCACCCGTGCGCTGGCAGCGCACCATGGCGTGTTGTGCTAGCAGTTACATATAAGCCCGTGCTGTAAAAACAACAAGCTGATCTCAGTTACAAAAAAAAGCACTTCCAGGGGTTCCCTGAGTGGGTTTACAACACAGCACCCACAACGATGCACTGTTGGATGCCTTAAGCAAGCACTTCCACTGGCAGAAAACACAGCTTGAAACTATGGCCTGGAAAACTCACTGGACTTAATCCCTCTGCAGCAGCACTGGGTCTCAGCGAGGAACGGGTGCAGGGATGCTCCCTTGAAGACTCCCGAGGTACGTATTCAATGACTGAACATTGTACGATACTCCTTATTGTATGCTAAGTGAGGAGACTGGAGGTACCTGAGTGTTAAATCTCACGCTCCAGGCATGCGATTCTCCTACCCCTCACCTTACGCTAGCTCACAAAACTGCAGCGCACACAGCGCAAAAGCTGCACCTGACACAGGAGATCCAAAAAGAAGAAAGCACAGCAGTGAGACCCCGGAGCCAAAAGATTTGTCCTGTCTTCACTCTTCCTTACCAGACACACACAAGACTCCCATTCCTCATTAAATGAAGTCTTGAGCATCTGCAGGCAGAGAAGTTGAGAGATCTGCATTCATACCAGTCATATTTTATTGTCTTTCTATAGCTCTGGCCAAGAATTTCAGCAAATTGCTCATTTCAGATATCTTGGCCTTTAGGTTCTGGCAACATGAAATTATTTTAGGGCTAATAAAGTCAATTTGGACTGATGTGATTATTTAATACTAATGAGAAAAACCCAAGAGAGCAAATACTCCACACATCGAACAAAGACAGCTAAAACTGACCAACATTGTTGTTGCAAAAAACTATGGACACACTAAAGAAAAATAACGTAAGAAGCTATTGAGAAAATGTGAGGCCTTACAATGAGGACATAAAAGCAAGGAGTCAAGCCTTCCCCACAGAGCCATGAAAGCAACAACAAAGCAGAAACAGACCAGCTATATAGAGAAACTTGAAATCACTATGTCATGGCRGTGGGGTTAAACTAGATGATCTTTGAAGGTCCCTTCCAACTCAAATAATTCTTTGATTCTATGATCTATTTCCTGCAACAAAATCATTACATGATATAGCACGGTACAAGATGAGCACGTGTGTATCGGCTTCTGAGAACTGTTTCAATTGTTTAAAAGCCATCATTTAAAATCACAAATATCTTCCTTCCAAAAAAAAAAAGGAAAAAGCAAAATGGATTTTGGTAAACAGAGAGCATACAGACACATCTCTAAAGACTACTTCTTGTAAGAAGACTGACAAGTCTTTATCTTGGCTCTTCAGCATAATTGCGTCTACAGCACAACATCACTGAAATAAGTCCTTTGAATCTGTGGAATGCTATTTCATAGGAGAAAGCAGCTTTTGCCACTTCCTTTGACATACCTGTCCAATTTCTGTATCATTTATTGTTTTGCCATTTTTAATCTGACCAGTATCATGCTCAGCCCAACATATTCACGAGATATATATGTGAAAGGCCCTCCTGAAAGGCCTTAAGTGAAATATCTTTCCAATAAAAAAATACCTCAGTGTCAGTTTAATGCTATGCAAACATCTCAATCAATTTTTATAGCRTAAGATCTGTAGCCCTTACTCAGCACATTGTTCAATGTCAGTACGTGATGCAGGAATCCAGTATCAGCAGGATGTAGACAAATTAACAGCTACCAAAGGAATGTAATGCGTTTTTGCAGCTAACCATAAAGACCATCAATTGAGCAAGGCACAGAATACACTTTAAATCTAATAAAACTTAGCAGTTTCGTTTGTCTTGTGTTTTGGTAACGACAATAAATTTTCTTAAGATCTGCAAATAAGAAGATAAATGTTCTATTCATGACTGACTCCACAGTAACCAATTAATTTATGCAATAAACAATAACTTTTTCTTCTACAATAAAGAGTAATTATTTAAGCATCTCATTCCTTCTGTTCCAGATCTGTTTGTCAGGGACTATAAAACTCAAGAGGATGCAGAATTTAATTCTACATGGCAGAACTGTGTACCTACCTACCTCTACCACCCTGTCAATGCTGATGACCCACTTTTCAAGCAAATGAGGCACAGATAATCATGTTGTACCTCGCCTGCCACCTTCCAAAAAACATTTGGACCTATGGGTTGATTTGAATGAAGCGTGCCAGACAGAAGAAGGAAGGGCGCTCAGATAATACTCATGTTGCAGCATCTCTGGAAATCTCTTCTTGGAAAGGAACCCTGCAAAACTAGAGAAGTAAAAAGCAAAAAATGAAACATTAAATCTCAGGTCTTGTTTATCAATTAAAGTCAAGATTAGTCTGGTCACAGTGCTCAACTAACCGGCTAGGGCAAGGAGTCCTAACACATATTGCCTGCAGTGGCAATATAAAATTCTTCAACAGCCAGGGCTCTTTCCTCACTGATGGGTAGGGTTACATCAGGAAACTATCACAGATCACTAGTCATATTTTCAAACATATCAAGCTGCCTAATAATAGGCTCCATTTCCATTGCAAAAGTGTGCTACATATTGCCCAATCATTAATATTAATTCCAGCTGAGTTTTTTTCAAACAGACTGACAACTAATTTAACATCAGTTTCATATTTAAAGTACTCAGAATGTATTGTTGGCAGGAAGTGAGAGACTTTAAAAGATATTAATCTGAAGGCACACATACCCTGATTATATCCAGTATATCACCGCAGTTTCTTTAAGATGTGTAAAACATAGCACTACTTTTATATGCATGCGGTGAAATCTGACTACAGCTGCCATACAGCACATAAAACGGGTGCAAATTCACATCAGATACCCAGGGCTCCAATTTGGAACTGGAGTTGCATTTATGCCTGTATCGAATACTCAATATTTTTTCCACATGCATTGAATAAGCAATCCAGGAAAAAAACCCACACAGCAGTTACACCCAGCTGACAAATGGAGGGAAAAAATAGAGACAAACTAACTGCATCTTTATTTTTGTCAAGTTTTAATACAAACAAACATAAGTGAGTCCCAGAAAGTCAGCAAGAACTCTTTGAAGCCAAGCTGGATTTTCCTACCTTGGACCAGAAGAGGGAACATTACTTGCACTTAGGTCTGCCCCACTTAGAGGTTACATCGCTCTTGCTTAATGAGGTGTGTAAACACAGTAACTCTGTGCATAGCACTTTGACAATAAAGGTTGCTCATTACATGCCTGTTTTTTATCCTAAGGATTATTTATGAGCCAGAATCACAGCAGACATTTGAGGCACATAGTACTGCTGAGAACTACTTGGGCATTTGCAGGCAACCAGACAGGATGTAACTCAGGACTAAGAACTTCTACCTCACTCAAGGCTTCCAAACACTAAACTTTAAAACTACAGCAAGAAGCCAAAGCATGCAGCACATGCCACAGGTGGATAGGAGACTTCTGTGACTACTACGCAAGAGCAACCAGACACATCTTCAGAGTGGGAGCAGCTACGGAAGCAAAAGCTATTGCACAGGGCACACAGGGCAGTGCAGAGCTAGCTGAGCCATCCTGCCTTCACGGTAGCACCTGCCTGGCTCAGGAAGGACTTCAACCTCACACAGCGTTCCCCCCAGTCCCACCAGCCTTGGGTTAAACAAAAGCAAAAAGCCAACACACACACACATACAGAGCTAGCCTGCAGCTGGAGAGTATCCAGGCAGTGGGTTTCAGGGGCTCTCTCTTCATTGGCCTGTTTGGTGTTCAGGTATTGCAATTCTTTCCACCTCAGCTTCCCCCATACCTCTTCTGTTATCCCTCCTCCATGCTTTTTCTTGCTCCCTGCTCAGGTCTACCTTGTTGAAAGCTCTACTACTAAGCTCTCTGCAGCAGGTTCAACTTACTAAACTGTAGTTGTGCAACAAGAGATGCCCCCAGTACTGCCAGACTGTGGGTGACTTGCTTCAAAACACTCACCTGTGGGCTTCTGTAAGCACAYCTCCAACTCCGATCTAAAGATTATGAACTTTCATAACCAAGTCAGCATTTATTTTCATGGTTTCAACAATCATATTTATTCCTTGGTTTAAAAGGTTTTGGTTCAACAGTTTTATAAACAGACTTCACAAAATGTGCAATATTTATAAACATAGTTCTTAGTTACAGTGGTAGTAAGAATCTTTACTTTCATCATAAAGTTCACTTCAGTTATGCAACACAAGGTTGGTTTTGTTCCCCCTCTTTTCCCTCCCCCACTTGGCACTTCATTGTAAATTGGAGAAACTTTAAAAAGACAAAAAGTTAATCTAAGCATGATGTTATAAGCACCTTGCCACAGTATTACATTCTAATAAGGCAAATTTTTGTTTTGTAAAGTCTGATTGTGCAACTTGGAGACCTATAAAAGGTGACAGAAATGCCAGCCTTCTCCTATAAGGAACAGGCCTTCATTTTTGCTTCAAAGTTTTCACCCCTCTGCACCACCCCCCTTAAAAAAAAAAAAAGTACAGCTGATAATACAGCAGAATATACCCCTTACAGGTTGAAAGGAAATTACAGTAGACAAAGGCTGAAAACACAGTGCATAGTAGACAAAATAAGACTGTTCTTTAAAATAAAAAAGAAATAAAAGAAGAAAAAGGAACTGAACAACAAGCAACAATGGAATTTTTCTATTGGAAGAGGATTTTTGGGCTTCATAAATAAGTGGAAAATTACTAAAATACTTTGCTATATAATATAAAAAAGCACAAAGTGTTTTCCAGTTGTCACCTAAGCGCTAGATGCAACTTTGTAGGAGTAAGTATTTGGAGGCAGCTTTGAGCTCTGACTGGTACAGGCATTCCAGCAGGGTAACGCTGCCAACAGCAGAAGAAATCCACCCAGTAAGACACAAAAGCCACTGAAGTAGAATGCAGTGTCATACTCCTGTGTCCAGTCATAAAACCAACCTGAGGGTGAAAATAAGAGAGAAGCGCATCAGTGAGGAGTTAAATGTAACACAGCACTGTAAGTTAGAGAAACATACGAAAAAAAAAAAACAACCCAAAACCCAAAAAAAGGCCAAATCTAAAATGCAGCTTGACCACTTAGACACGAAATAGGCTTTTAATCAAAGCCAAAACCAGAACACAATCAGTTTGGCTGATTAAATCAGGCTTTAATTTTTGTTGAAGATTTTGATTTCATCTTTCCTTTGTTATTAGGACTAACTAGAACTACTCGCATGAAAATTGATGCTGTCTGGTCCTGACAAGCTCATGTTCATTTTGTAGTATCTACCTTGACCTTACCTACAATTGGCGGTCCGAGGCTATTTCCAAGTCCAGCAAAGAACATCAGTATCCCATACGCATGAGTCAGTTTCTCAATTCCCACAGTCTTTGTTGTTACATATGGAAAAATCGACCAGTTCCCAGTCAGAAAACCCAAAATCCCAGAAAGCATCGCTAATGTAAGGTAACTTTTGGCAAATGGAATTGCAAACAAGGCCACTCCTGTCATTAGTAAGGTAGTTACATATAGATATAAAGTGTTAACCCACTTAAAATCTGCCAGTATTCCTAAAGTAAGTTTGCCAACAGCAGTCATAATGCCTATAATGGAAATAAGGGGCATATGATAGTCATCTTCATTAATGTTTGCACTTCTTGCTACATCTTCCATGAGCAGAGAAGGAGGAAATCCACCAATATCAAAGAGCAAGATGGCAACAAAGAGTGCGGAAAATACTTTGTTCTTAAAAAGAACCACGGTTTCCTCCCAGTAGTTCAAATAGAGCTGCCACTTCCTTTTGGCGAGTTGCTTGCAGAAGTTTGTCTGTTCTACAACTTTCTTTTTGTAAGTGTCTTTCTCACTTACATTTATTGAGCTTAATACATTCTTATTTAAAATGCTATCCTGTTTGTAATCAGGCATATTGTTCGCACATTTTTCATCAATGTAGCCCTTTTCAAGGATGCTTATATTTTCTTCAACAGTCTTTTCTTTCTCATGGTAAACAAAATATTGATCTGGGACTTTGTCTACACATGTTTTTTCTGGTGGAGGGGAATCAGATGACTCCAATGGTCTCATTAGGCTGCCACATGCTAATATATTTAAAGACAGTGCGCCAACTATTAGCAGACAACCATCCAGTCCATATAGATCAATAAGCTCTCTTTGCAATGCTGCATATATAAAGAGTCCAACACTTGAGCCTACAAAAGGAAAATAAGATCAGTTTAAACTGAATAACTGAGAACATTCTTCAACGCTAACAAACTTCTACATTTCAGCAGCTACAAATATACTGTCACAGGAGCGGTAAGTCATTTGTGCTCCTCCCTCCCCAGTCTAATGAACTGGTAAGTTATCATCCCTCTTGAAGTTACAGTTTCTTTATTGAGTATGCACAAAATAAAAAGCCTTTCAAAATATCTGAACAATTTATGACGACTAACACTAGCAGACACTTTAGAAACAAGTAGGATCAATACTATATCTGATGAAAAACATCAAAGAACTATTAAGCCATCCTTCTGCCATGCACTCACATACATGTATCCCTTCAGGTATCATTTTGAGTTAGCACAGTTAGAATTTCACACACCAACATTTTCCCCTTTCTCCTCCTCGCTGCCACCTTCCTCCTCTAAGGCAGGAACAGACCAGGGGTTCACCAAGAGCCCTCCTAGAAACAGCCGTTGACTGCTTGGTGTTTAAGGAGGGGGGGCTTACATGGTGTGAGTTTACTCCAAAGGCATTTCTGAAGCTCTGCAGGGCCAAACATGCATTGGAGAAATTTGGCTATTCAGAAGAAAACACTGAAGAGTAAGCAATTACTATGAACACAAGCATTTTATGCAATCCCACCAATTTAAAGAAAAAGCTCTCAGTTGAAGTGAGCACAGATCCATTGTAATCAATGGATGTCCACTCACAAATACAGAGCATTGGTTTTTCAAGTCAATTTAAAGACAAACTTTAATTTAAAATGATTTGCTGAAGACTGTCTCTGGATTATATTAAAGCCATTTATATACTTCAGTGCTAAACACAGGAAAAAATAATTATAAAATTCAGACTGTTTTGTCTTCCAGGTACTAAAATTAACCAGGGCTCAATGAGATCAGGCCTTAAGGCAAACTCCCTGGAATCCCAACAAAAGGCACTGAAAATTATTCTAAGGAACATTTCTGCAGAAGTTCCCCTTTATTCCACTGGTGTGGATCTGGCATTAATATCTCACAACACTGACTGTACTGACCAGGCCTCTCCACACTAACAGCTACTTGAGAATTTTCCTTGTATTATCAGAGGTTCATTTTTCTAGGATCCCTTTAACATACATGGACAAAAAGCTGGGATGAGCTTTTGGAAGATTTCAGAATTAGTCTCCTTTTAGACTGGAAATGAAAAAATATTAAAAATGTAAGCCCAAACTTCAACTACTCCTTTAAAGATACAGCTAATGTGAGGTTATGGTGATCCAGCACTTATATCCTGCATCTCCAATCTCTTTCTCTCTGATCTTGTGTAAGAAAGAAGAGGAAGAAGAGAGCTCTATGGAAAGTTTCCCCTCTTATTACCCATGGCATACAGCCCAAGCTACTCATGAGTCTGCTTTCGTTTTAGTGAATATCKTTTTCTCATATATATGGATAACCCATACCATACACCTGCAAGTCTAGTTACTATTTTATCTGAAGCCTGATTTTATCTGTTCATTGCTACTGATGTTTTGACTTAAGAAGTACTTCAGGAAGTAACTGAGAAAAATATAACCTCCTGGTTTTTATTGCCAGGGTAATGGTAGCTGTATCAGAGCTGAAAAGTTAGAGAGAATGACAATTAAAAGTCATACCTGTTGAAATCAGACCAAGTGCAAGACCTCTGCGTTTGTCAAAATAGTGGCAAGTGATGGTAACTGTTGCAGTATACAAAAGGCCACATCCAAGCCCTTGAGAAAAAAGAGTTAGAAATAAAGCATGCAACATACTCTGGGAAATGAATGCCCCTTTTTATTCCCCAGATAATACAGTAGTGTACCCTGGGCACAGAGGTACCTTTTAACTCTGGCTCAGCACCAGCCACACCGGCCTTATACTAACAGGGCCTTTAGGCTGCAAGCACTGTCCCACCTCCCTCTCCCCCGACCATCCCTGGCTGCAGAACCTGCATGGCTGGGTTTGAGGAGTTCACCAGCTCAGGTTCTGTGCTATGTGGAAGGGTTACCTGGCTTTCAGTCCAGGGGCTGGCCCCAGAAAACAGCAGAGCTGCGTCCACATGGCACTGTGCCTGAGCCAGCACGCTGCTGGGTCCCAGCTGGCCAGCAAGGTGCCCGGACTCCTGACCCAGTTAATTTGATAAACCACCCACAGCAGCCCTCTGCAGCACAGAGGGGCAGGTCACCACCTGCCAGGAGAACAGGACTTTCATGCCTTTAGACAGCGTTTTAGGTGCAATCCAGTTATGTGGAGAACAACATTGCTCCCTAATGATCCCTAATTTATCAAATTAGAAGGAGTACATGACAAAATTCCTGAAGAGATGTTATTCCTTTAAGACTGGCACTTCACGCCTGCAGAAGACCTGCTTGATTCCACTCCTTAGGTAAAACCTCAGCTTCTCTATCTCTAACAATTGTGTCAGAGGACAAACTGTTTTCAAACCCTAATGAACATATGCATTGCATTTATCTTTCACTACATGGTAACAGTCTGCCTCTGTGACACTCCTCCCCGCCCCAAAGTAAAGTATTCCTTGATAAATCAAGTCCCAGATTACTGCTGCCTCTGTGAATCCGTTTCCCATCTCAGATTCATAAACCAAGACTCAAAATAATGAAGATTAATTCTCTATACGAAGGAGAGGCRTTTCTTACCAACAACAATCCCATATGAAATATATAGAAAGTATATGTTAGGTGCAAAACTGCTCATCATGAGGCCCCCGGCCACCATAAAGCCACTGAAAATTGCTACTGGTCTTGCTCCAAAAGATGATACGCATATACTGCAGACAGGACCTAGAGGAAAAGCAAGAAAAACATTCCTAGTAAATACCAGCACCAGTAAGAACTTCTAAAAAGTCTCTGTCTGTGGAAATGTTTCTTGTGATAATTATTTAAATATATAATTATATTAAACAACAATTCAGAGTACTCATTTTTGCAGGATTCTTTAAAAGAGTCAGTTATAAAAACATACAAGATCAGGCTTGCAAGATTTTTGGTCAAGGAGAAACTGACATCACGACCACGAAATGGTACCAAGGTTGGGAGGGAGAGAGTGAGCAAAACGTTCTTTAAACACAGGATGATACATACATACTAGACTGTAACACTGTCACTGCACACCTAAGGACTTGTACAAAGGTTCTGAAAAGATTCTTCCTCTTCAGGTACCAAAAGAAGTTAGACCATCAACCAGGCTTTAACCAAGCAGGTATTTTTTGACAGAGCCCAAAAACTGTGTTTCGGAAAAGACAGTACCTGTATTCATCTTGATATAAGATGAGATTTATAAAACTGAAATGGAAAATAGTAACTTCTGATCGTAATCATGTAAGAATGCCACCTGGTGCTTACATAGAGGAAATATCTGCTGATATACCAGATAAAGACAAACAGTACTCTTCCCTAATTTTCTAGGGAATTAAATACCTGCTAGTTAGTATTATACCAAATCACTGTTTACTACCTGTCTTGGTTTCTACTGTAAAACTATGGAAACTAAAAGGCACTTATTGAGAATGTCCAGAGCAACATTCATGAAGTTCGGAAGAGGTTTCTGCCTCTCTTTACCCCCCCAATATTTCTTGGTTGGTTAGTTCTTCAAAACAAGAACAAAGTGCAGGCAACATTCGTACTCTGCCTCTACTCAGCCAGTTCTCCCCTCACAGAAGTTGTAGAACAAGCACTTATTTTCAGTTGTGTGACCTGGAATACACCTTTTAGTCTGAAGTAGCATGCAAGCTTGGTGCCTTGCATAAATAAGCAACCAGCAACGGTACTTGGCTTGCAAAAGACAATCTCTCATTTGAAACCCTGCAGTTCCAAATATTCATACATAGACTTATATATGAGCTCCAGGATCCTAAACTCAGCAACTCTGAGATTAGAAGTTAGATACACAGATGAATGACATTCTTTAAAAAACAACAACAACAAAACCCTCACTACCTTTGTATCTCATTGACAGTGATACAAAGACACTCCATGGTCAATACAATCTGCAAAAGCAGTAACTCTGGAGTCTGCCGTTTGTTACAGTTGGTCCTCCCTGACTCACACGTAACTGAGATTCCCGACAGATGGGAGGTGAGCCCAGAGAGGTGATATGAGGTGAACAACAGTTGGACCTGTGGACAGTGCTTGCCTGGGTTTGCAGACAGGAGCTAGCAGCTGGGAATGTAGGCAAGATTCTCCTGTGGTTACCAGCCATGGGACAAGCAGTTCTGGCAGGCAGGAGCACAGATTTGTCAGCAGGTGAAATGATTCTCAAAGGCAAGGCAGGTCAGAACTTTTGCCCTATGTAAGAGCTATCTGCCTAGGGAACATAAAGGGAAGCGAGTCTGAATTGGAGCTTATCCAGGCAAAGAGTCAGAGTTAAAGAAGAATCGAGAAAAATCTTCTGGGGAAGTGGGGTTTATCTGGATTTTGGAAACCATGAAAAAGGAAGATGTAAGCACTCACTGCTTCTCAAGAGTCAGCATGCTGTGGGAATGAAAGCTGGTGAGAATAACTTGGGCAGAGTAACTTGCCGAGAACAAAAGCTGAGAGTGTTAGACCGTTGCTGATTCTTAGAATTAATTACTAGAACTGGCAAATTAAGATTGGTATGTTTCCTAAAACCATGGGATTTAAAAATAAACAAAGGATTGAATCTGTGTTACATAAAAAAATTCTTCTACACTAAAAGAACATTAGGTAGTGATAACATAATTCAATTAAGCAGAGGAATTTGCGCTCTTTCTATTCTTTATTTCTCACCCACTACCTTGCTAGAACAAACAGTATTTCGCTTCCACCTGCCCTCTATATTTCAACACAGCTACTTTGGGGTGGTGGTACTAGTACAGACTGCACTGATCGCTACTAGAGGATCCGAGGTGAAGCTGGACCCTCTGACCCCAAGCTAGAACAAGGGAGACACAGAGCTGAAAAACATGTCTTCATAACCTGACAAGGACACTCTCCTCTGGAACACCATCAAAAGCATCTCTGACAGGGTCCAAGGAGATGCTCTTCCAGCTTCTCCCACTAACAAAAAATAATCCCAAAGGAGAACAGAAAGTACAAAGAGATCTTTTTGCTCTGACATGGAAAACAACCTGCAAAAAACTGAAGAACCTGCTCCAATAAGCTCAGTATTAATGTGTCATCTCACACAGCAAGAGATCTGGCAGCTCAGCAATGACCCTGTTTATAAGAAGGAGCACCAGTATAAGTATTAAAATAGTTATTACAGGTCTCCAGGATGAGAAGAAAAACAGCTCCATCTTCCCCTTCACACCAGGCCCTACTTTCACACTCCCCTCATCATACTGCTAGAAAATAAAAGTCACAAAAGAAAACCCCCATGATAGTCAGCATCTTTGTTCTTTTCCCTGCCTCCTCGCATTCCTTCTCTCTGTTTCCCAAAGAGCTGGCATTTTTTTTTCCACCAGGCACAAGTACCTTTGGTTATTACCATGGTATTTGCACAGGAGTTCACTGTACACAAACATGCTATTCTCTACAAGTAATTCAAGCACAATAGGTTCAAGGCAGTTAATTCTGGTCAAACATCCAACTTTCCCAGAGTGGGACTGAGACTTGCTCTGTGAACTCCTGCCCTGTGGATTTTGTTCAAAGTGGACATTCTGAAGAATGTAAGAGTCTACGTACAGCTGCATACGAAACAGCTCTTCAGGCAGTATAAGGGTTTTCATTTAGTTGACTCTTTCAGAAAGATCCTTCCATTGATAATGTATTTGTCACCATAACGTGAACAACATAAAAATAAAATCCCAGTGGCGATCCTCAATAGTAAGCATGGAAAATGGCTTTTAAGCCAGCATTTTGTTCAGTTTGCCAAGCAACTCCAGGGGTTAGCACTGGTATTAGAATAATATTTGAAGACACTGATAAATATTTACCTCTTTTACAAATAAAATCCCTGGGGCTTTTTTTCTTCCAAATGATGTATCTTAAAACTAGACCAAACTCTATCAAAAAAGATACCAGCCCAGTTTATAAGAATGACAGCTACCTCTAGGAAGAAAACTGTATTGTTCTGAAAGACTTCAAAGCCAGCACAGGCACAGCCACTGCTCTTCTGCACACAACCTGTCAAGGCTCGGCAGCCAGTAATACAACTATTGGGTTCCGCAGGGGAGCCGTCAAGAAGATCCCTAGACAAAATGGGAAGAAGCAGCAGAAAGAAGATGGGCTCTCACAGTAGATCTTCATGCAGAGAGACCAAAGAGGAAGAACTCCTAGGAGGAACCATTTGTACTTTGATAATTTTCATTAAGATTTTTTTTTATAGAAGACTTTACCCTCAGAGAGACCTGGATGTGACAGTGAGTCCTTCCTGAGATGTGAAAACAAGCCATCTGCTGCTCACACAGGAACTTTATAACTACTGCAATCTCTGACCTCCTGACAAGTACAAAGTTGTTTTGTTTAACAGACATCAAGAACTAACACTCTCTTCCTCAATCTTCTCACATGAAGAGAAAGATTCTGCAAACTAACACTCCCTTCCTCCACTCACCCACCTCAAGGGTCCTCCCTCCTTCACCTCATATACACACACAGCCTTCTGCTAAACAAACAATACTGGACAACTGAGTTCTTTTCCTTATCGCCTGCATTAATCTGACCCACCCTACTTGTTGGTATCTGTCCGAGCCTGTTGAAACTGTTGAGTAGAAGCAATGCTCATGGACTGCACATAAAAACCACTGGACAGACCACAAGAATAATTTTTGCGTATGAAATGCATTGCTAAAACCTGGTCATAATAAATATAATATTCTCCAAGTGCTTGTACTTTGGATAAGAATATATATCAGAAGAAGCCTTTTTACACTGGACAGCAACCCACTCTCAACTGGTTGAAAGGACTGCTCCTTTCTGATAAAGTTATTAAATGAACTGGGCTCCTCTTCAGAGGAATCTTTGGGACACCCTCTCCCCTCCTCAAGAACTCTTCCATAGTTTACAGTGGGGGCTATCTATGTGCGAGGTTTTTGTCCAAAAATATGTAGATGCTGCAAAGGTTTTTTTAGAGTTGTAAAAATATTGCTTGAAAACACAAAATTAAGCTTTTTAAACATTTAACACTGAATGCCTTAGACCAGCAGAAACACCTCATTAATTTATCAAGACGTGCCTTTCAAGGGAGAATCTTCCCTTTGTTCTTTCTCCATTAATAAAGGGGAATGGGAGACGTATTGCTGGTGTCTCCTGCTATGCCAAATACTGTGAAGTCAACTCTTACTATAAACAGCTGTGGTGCCAATTACAGGCGCCAAGGTCTTTGTTTTACTTTTAACAAATGTAACATGGATCAAATTTAATTTCAGGCTTGAAATGGATGTAAAATTAAGAACACTTGGTGCAGGAGAAACACATGATCTTCAACAACATAATAAATATCCTCCTCTGGCCTGTTTCAGTAGGGGAAACATGCTAAGCTCTTTCAATTTCTTCCTGTGCAACAAGCCCTACATCATCCATGGAGCCTTGAGCCGCATCCCCTACAGCCTRCCCAGTGTTATAACACCTAATATTGTAGAGGAGGTCTCACCACTGCCCTGTACAATAACACTGATGCTTTTCTTTCACTGTTTTAGGCACATTTCTTCCAATACACTGTAAGGTCACATCACAGAAAGTTATAACTCAAGTCATCCTGCAAGGAAGAAATCAGCCAGGTCCCTGTCCCATTCCCTTTTCCAGCTGATGAGCTGAACAGTCCAGCTCAGGGCTGAACACTGGCCTTAGCAACGCTGTCTGGGCTGCGAGCAAGAGGACAGAAATCGAACACCAGGCGGCTAGGAAATTCACCTCAATAAACAAGGTGCTGTAGGGGGTTTCTATGTCTCGAGTCTAAGTTTAGCTCTCACATAAGTCAGAAGTAAACATTGTAGAAAGGATACCAATACAGCAAATGTGAAAGGACTCACCAGCATCAGCTACTTTAAAAAATGTTCAAGACTACATGTACAGAGGGAAGGGGAGAAGACACACAGAACCTTTTTCTGTGCCAGCTGGCATGCATATAAGGACAGTTTCTTCTTTTTGGTGAAATTACAGTATTAAAATAGCAAAGTCACTGGACCTACTTCCACTGTTACAGAAGCTATCTAATGTGATTTCCAGTGCTATTAATGAGAAAAGCCTTCCTTAAGAAAATGGACACTAACTTATTTCCTATATGTAGCTGCAAATCTACCATAACTGCCATTCTTTTTCCAGTCTGGCATCTACAGCTTCAGAAAGGCAATGTTAAGTTGGAGAGGGCTCACAAAAGAGTGTTAGTGGCTCTTCAGAAGAGCCTTAATTAAAAGAGCAGAAGTCTCTTGTATCAATGGTAAAAAGACTGTATTAAGGTACAGGCTTAAAAGAAAATTTAGAAGTAATTTGATCGCAGTCTCTAGACATACACCACACTTTTTCAGAGACACTTCAAAATATACCACTTAAAAATAACATTATTCATCAGCTGAAAACTAAGACAGAGCAACTTGTATCACAAGAATACATACTTTTAAGGAGGGAATTAACTACTGAGAAAAGTTGTAAGAAACGGAGAATGCACTAAACAAACATGTTCTAAATCTAATGAGAATTACAATATTTTCTGCATGCAACATGGATTGCTTTAAGAGTACCAGTACTTGAAAATATGTCTTTGGATAACTAGATCAGAGACTGGAAACCAAAATAAAGGAGGAGAAGGGAAAGAACAACAAATATTAGAAGAGTCAAGTTAGGAACAGTAAAAGGCAAGGGGACTACCAAAAGGCTTTGGGGTGAAGCTGTCCTGTTACTAGCATTCACACATGCAATATTGCTGCTGAAATCAGCTTGCTTGGGGAGATTGTTAAGTCATTAAGTTACAGATAATGTCTTTTCACATACATGAAAATATGCTAATTTAGAAAAATTCAATTAGYCCGATCATCTACGTAACATAGGCTACAACACACAATGGTCCCACCTGGCCTATAATACTGGAACCTGCAATAGCAGAAATAAGAACAGAAGCAAATACTCTTTTCCTATATTCATGAAAAGGGCCTAACTTTGCAATGTATTATATCAATGGTTTTGCACTGAAAACACATACGTTCTTTATACTAGTGACTAGGTCTGAAAAAGGCCTGCTACGAAAACCGCATGAAAAATTGTAACTTGTCAAGAGCATTCTAGTTCTAGGTAGAGGTTATGATACTTACAGTGTCCCTCCAACAAGTTTACTTCAAGTAAAGTTATCATTAAGGTCAGATCCCCGCTTGGTAAGACAGTGGGATCTTCCATTTCAGGTAAAGCAGGGAACATATATTTTGTTTTCAGTTAACTCTGATAACATCAATGCAATTAAAAGGCCCTCACTGTACTTTTCTTTGAAGGCATTAAAAATAGGAATGATTATTAAGCTTCCAAATCCCAAACTGAAAGAATAAAAGTACACTGACAGACAACGTTCCTCCTAACCCATCAAAATTTCAAGTAATGTAATCATTCCATACCAAAATCAATTACAATAGTACCTTTTATTTGTATTATTCAGTCACAGAAGTTTCTATTTGCTATAAAGCACACTACTGACAATTGCTCACAGTGGCAAGACAGAGGGCACTAAGAAATCTGGAAACTAGCATGGTATTGACATACAAGAAACGGGRCTGAGGAGTGAGCCAGAGACTTCTGGTCTCCAGGGAGAGGGGTTTTCTTCACCCTTTCTCTTGCAATCCCCTTCTGCCTAGTTTTTCTTCAGTAACTATCTTGTTTAGCCTTTTCCCCCCCCCACTTCATTCTCTCACTCAGATTTATTTAGGTCTTGATCCATTAATAATAGGAGTTAATGCCCTTAAAACAGGAAAATAAAAAAGTATGATGGAAGAGCAGTCTACGGTCCTTTGCCCACTCACACCCTGGGACTGAATATAGTCTTCTTGTGGTTAACGATACACCTGCCTTTGCCCATCTCTGTTCTGCCTAGTGATATAAAATCCTAACACAAGTGTGACACCAGTATTTGGCCAGTTATAGCGTCATACAAAGCAGTGGTCTTTATTCAGGTCTGTATCACTATTTGAACGTCAACTTTCTTTTAAGAGACTTCCTCAGAATCCAGAGCTGCATTTTGTCCATTAAGCTACATAATTGCTTTTGCCCGTAGCAATTTCTCTGCTGACAGGCAATTTTTTCCAGATTCAGCAAAAAGATAATAGTTCCCATGGTGAATCTTTGAAAAGCAGAAGTTAGTGATATTACCCAGTACAATACCCATGCTCGATATCAAAACAACAACAACAAAATGGACCTATGGACTTTCAAAGTGGTGTTTTATTTCCCTAAAACCCTGCTGTTACTCTCCAAGTGACAATGTCTTACTAAAGAAAAGCTTCCAGTAAAGTTGTTTTRTTTAATGCCACTGTTATCCATAATTTTCCAGGCTTCAAAGGGAGTTTTTTCCTCAAACAAACAGTGGAAAAAAGCCCTCACCCACCCTAACTGGTGGGTTTACTTCTAGAGCTGAAAAATGAGTAACTGGTTTATTAATTGATTTTTTTTTTCTTAAAGCACTTGAACCATTTCAGACTAACAGTTTGCTCTGATTTTAAAGATACTAATGCAAATGTTAGTCTTAAAGCCTCATTGAAAAAAAAAAAAAAATCCCATCAACAAAATTACCATTCAGTTTCCCAGACAGAGTTTGGTTTTTCTAGTTTATTCAAATACAGTAATTTTGAATTTTCTAAGGGTAATATTTTTATTGCACTTTTACCATTATATTGTTTTGGTTTATGTATAGTGGAACTACAAATGCAATCTTCTTACCCGTCTTGACCTAAAACAAAAATTCAGCATCCTCATTCTATCATTTGCAGCTGTCTTTAATGTAATTCCAAAAGCACACACAGATGAAAGCATCTATTAGAAAGAAACATTTCGATTTAAGACAGATACTGCATCTACACTTACTGGCAAGCAATCCGATTCCATTTGCTAGTGATCCAACCCAAGCAGTCTTGCCTTTCCCTTCTCCAAAAGCATCCAGCCATTCTAAATACAAGACTCCCACCGCCAGCGGTGATCCATAACACAAGAACTGAGTAAAGAAGGAAACGACAACAATCACCCAGCCCCAGCCACCATCTGGTGGTTTCCGAAATACCATCTTGTCAGATGAGTGCAGATGTACAGGCAGAACCTGTGTAAACAAAAAACCAAACAGAACAGAGCATTAGAAATATGACTGACCTAGGTTTGCTAATACAAGTGAGCTGTACAGAGAAGTACACATTCAGAGGCTTATTTCAACCATCCTTCAAGAAATATATGCAACACAGCATACAGGCAATGAAAATTAGTTACCATTTGGTACTTCTACCTCTTYTGCATAACACAGGAACAGTACACAAAGCATTAGTAAGTCATACATACATCAGCACTGTATTACAGGAAGGGGGAACATTTCATTTTCTGAGTGTTAAATAGGCTTTGTAAAGACCTCAGGCATTAATATCTGCCACAGTTCAATGAGAGAACCACATGGCCATCAGCTGTTAAGCCCTCAGGTATCCTGAGTGAAGTGTATGGGTTTGAAGGACAAGAAAAGCTACAAGAACAAAACAATCCCAATAAATAATTTAGGATTTAAAAAAAATCACAAGTGTAAAAATATTAGTTCAAGGTCCACCCCCCCCAAAACAAAACAAAACAAACTCTCTACTTAGTTGTAATCTCAGCATAGTACCTTGCAGTTTAGCAAGGTGTTTGCCACCAGATAGTGTACTCTGGGAGGGATAGGCCAAGAGGAAGACTGACATTCTGGAAATAGTAACAGTGCAGTACTCTGCTCTGTCAACAGGGTGATGTGTCTACACATGAAGTGATGCATCCAAAAATCACTTTGTACATATTAGTAAGTGAAGTGAGTTCTAAAACTGTATACAGGTGTTGGCTTATATGCCAACGTGACAGTATTAAACATGCACACAAAAACCTCCTATAACCTGTTACAGTGTCCACTCTCTGCACAGTTTGCACACATCACCCTTCCCCAAACAGGCACTCGCTTCTTGGACTCCATAAATACCACCTTACTCCTTTGCATGGCAAGATGCATCACCTATGCATCTATGGCTTTAAATAACTGACTGTCCTCACACCTTCTCAAGAGTGGTTTGTGAATGTAGGGGCTGATGCCTCTAACATCTAGCAAAGAATTTAGAAGTTTCCAGGCTAAACTGCTTTGGAGTTTGGATGACTCCAATAATACATGAGTCCCTATGCACACAACTAACCTGCCCTCCCGCTCTATAGGGAGCAATCTGCCGAAGTGATGATCACAAAACCCATGTTCTGTTCCTGGCTCTGTCACTAACCAGACGTCTGATTCTCAACAATTTTATTTTCTTTACCCTGTAAGACAGAAACAGATAAGATCTTACCCTGTTTTCTTTGTGAAATACTCTCAAGGACCATCTTCACACTACAGCTTATGCATTAAGACTGCTGCAGTAACAGTTCTGCTCTTGGAGACCCCAAGAGGCAAAGCAGAAAAATAAACACGTCTCACTACCTGCTTGGCTTACAACCCAGAGGAGACGGAGTTCTTCAGCTTTTCAGTGAAAGGAAAAAAGTTACTGCTTTATGACCACGATGGTGTAATCAAGTAGACAATAACAGAACTTCCATTCAAGCTCCCCACACTCACTGATCGGGCAATTTTTAAGAATTTGCATTGAAAACTTGCAAAAAAGCTGCAGTATAAGATTTTGAGGAATAATTACTATAGAGACATGAAAAAGGCCAGTTCTAGTTTACAGACACACATAAATGTTACTTTGAGGGTAGATACTTACAGATGATGACACAAAAGTCCTTCAGCTCCCTACAAATGTACCTTCACGTGGCGACTCTATCTGCAGAAAAAGAGCAACAAAGCAAGTTTTCAGCCAAAGTATCACTGCAACAGTGAACACAACTCTGAAAAACTGGTGTCTTCACATTAAATTTCTTCTTTTTATTATCTTTTCAGAGGAACTTCAGAAGTAATCAAGTTATCGCAGTGGAGAAATACTGATCCCCCCTCAATTAATTAACAGCTGACAGCAGCCTTGAGCTCCAAAATAACAAAAACATTGTCTACTAATGTAAAATAAACTTTGACATTCTAGGTCCTTTAGGAGTGATTTACAGTTTTAACATACTGACAGTCCTTCAAGATACAGTATTTCCAGTTACAAACGTTACAAAGTTATACATTTCAGTTATAAATGTAAGCTGATTTATTTCCTCAAATGTCTGGTAAGCCTCCCTTGATTACATCAGATGCAAGGGTGACAGCTGGGGTAGACAGAAATCATACCATAGCGTAAGGTATCAAAGCATTAAAAAGCTGCTTATAGGTACTCTCCTACAACAATAACCTTTACACAAAAAGGGATCCCCATGTTTCTACACGAAATATTTAAACTATATGTATGCAGTCACCAAAAGAGCTGACATATGCATCTCTCTGTGCATTAAATAAGCATCACTTGGCTTGTTTTGTCCCTGACCGGAGTAAAAATGGTGGAAATAAGTAACAGCTTCAAGAAAAGACACTTCCACTGAGACAAAGCAAGGAAGTTTTCAGAAACCCACTAAAATAATGGAAATAGA
This sequence comes from Phoebastria nigripes, assembly GCA_035582835.1. Classification (NCBI taxonomy): domain Eukaryota; kingdom Metazoa; phylum Chordata; class Aves; order Procellariiformes; family Diomedeidae; genus Phoebastria; species Phoebastria nigripes. Next base: position 2,647,949 of record JAYKAV010002988.1, read on the forward strand.
SAGTGAATAATCCCAACTCATAGTTGTTTAAAAAGTAATCTTTAGAAAAAAAAAACATTTTAGCTGTAATACTGATTTCCACTATATTGACGCCCTAAAATTTGGCACAGAGACAACTCTGAGTTCAGTTCTGCTATTCTAAACCTTTGATGGGGAGGAAGGGAGGGCAGAGCAGGAGAGGAAAAAAGTTTTCGTAGGCTTAGGTCACATAGTCTTTTCTAATAGAAAGACTAAAAAAACTGTGGATCAGTTCCTCATCTGCTGCAAGTCTGCACAGCTTTATTGTAACCAACTGCTCCCAACTTATGGCAGCAAAAGAGCTGACCTCCTACATTCTGACGCCTCCTATTTTGCACCGCAGATCTCTTTTGCACCTTTTAGCTAAATAACAGGATTTTAGGTAGCAAAAACATCTCTATTTCCTAAACGCTTCAAGCCATTTACAGTCTACAATTGTCAAGCAAAAAGTGAAAACCACCGTCATTTTTCCCCCCAGAAATCGTCCTCAAAGTGAAAACAGATCTACGAAGTCCCAGAGTTTGTTTTTAAGAGCCAGCATGACCTGGCTTTTCCTTCCCTTTCTTGCAGGTTGCTCCTTCACCTCACACCGCTGTGTGCCTATTACCTAAAATAAGGCGTATTTTCTAACTTCCCTGAAGGCACAAAGTCCTCCTGAAGAGAGCACGCGAGCTGAGAGCCTTGTGCGAGGAGCCCGTACCCCAGAGCCCTCTGCTACGATACACGGCTAAAGATGTTCCAGTCAACCAAACTGCTGCTGGGACCGTGGATATCAATACACCTTTTATGGGCACATTATTTAAAGCTACCCTGAAAATGACAAGTTGTAGAATAAAAGCTTAGTAGCACGGACAAGAGCCAACGGTAGGAACTAAACCTTCGCTACTCCCAACATTGCCTGCATGGGCATCAAATCTGTGCATCGACTTGGGAGGGATCCAAAGTGCCTTTTGGCACTGTGTGGAAGGAGGACACAGACTGTACAGATACACGCGATCATCAAAAATAAAGAGGCAGAAACACATACAGAAAAGAGCACTTGACAGTTTTGTTTTCTCTTGGAACCAGCCAGGAAGACTTGTGTGATCCTGGAAAGAGACGAACAACCATGGGTTTAAGATTTAGGTGGGAACCATTTCACAAACCTTACTGTTCACAAAACCTAAGGATGTTGTTTTAGACTCCAGGAAACCTAGTCACTTCAAAAATACTGATATGGAGAAATGAAGCATAAAGAATTAAACAGTAACTTGAAGTTTGGTCAGAAAAAGCTTTTCAGTGAGTTGTACTCACTGCGAATAAGAATCAGAGGAAGATTGCTGCTTAATGAAAGCCTTTACCAACAACAACAAAAAGAAACCCCAGAGAACGAACTGAACAACAACAGTTTTGATGTGGAGAGAGAGAAGTGTCTGGCTGCAACTGTTTTCTTTTATCTAAGCAGCTTTATCACAATATTGAGTTCTTTTTCTATAAATCTTAAAATTTGGCTTAAAGATGACAGAGGAGCACAAAAAAAGAATTGGCCTAAAGAACACGAGTACGACTGAAACATTAGCCCTCAGCACAGAAACTTGTATTAATCTGTGGCAAAGGGAATCTTGCGAGACAGTAGCAATACGATTGTTTCCAGTTTGTTATTTGTGCAACCGGAGTCTGGTTAAGTATGCTGCTTTCTGCGAGCAGCACATGGCTGCAAAGAAAGCCAATGTCAGCAGAATCACTGTGATTAACGCTCAGCTATTCCAGTTTTGCAAGGCACTGGTACAAATTAAGACGGTACCAGCCAGAATGGCAACATCCCTCATTTTAAGTTGAATTAGATTTCACTTAAATATCTATTTATTTTTCAGGCAACGTTCTTCCAATTATCATCTGAAGTTTCTGCTAGCCTTAGCCTGCAAATAACACCTAGAGCGTTAGAGCAGCAGTGATACATTACAGTTGTTTTTAACATACTCACTGTATCCAAACACCTGCATATGTACCGGCATGACGGTATAAGCATTGTATTAAATGCACTGAGAAAGACGCATCTGTACTTTGATGACATCAGACTTTAACTCATGTTCTAACTACAGTAGCTCCYCACGTTTAAATATTTGTCCAAGTTCTTTCACACTGAATATATATATTTCCCTCTCAGTTCTCAGCATTCTGGTCTACCTATTTCTTGTGTTCCTCTACTTTCCCTTTTGTAAGTTATGCAAGAGGCTCATCAAATAAATATTTCCTTCCATTTCTGCCTGACAAGGGAAGAAGCGTGGAGTTTAAAACAAAACAAAATACCAGAACAAAACTTACTGATGACATAGTAATGTTTTCCCATTGTGCAAAGTAAGTTCACGTAAAGAAGCATCAACCAGGGCAGCACATAAACCAGCCAGCTTTGTACAAATCTGTCAGCTCAGCAGAACCAGTCCTACCTGTTTCCAGAGCCTCACTGCCCCAGAGGGGATGGAAACCCCCCCCCCCCGCCAAGTATAACTGCCTGTCAGACACTAGCACACATCCATACAGACAGATGTAAGCCAGCGCTGCTATAAACCACCAGCCAACTTGATTTACCAGAGGAGAACTCCTCTGCAAAACGAGAGTGCAGTGTGCGCCGCCTTACGCATAACAACCTGCGAGGGCTCCCCTTGGYGTCCGCTCTCTCAACCGGTCCGTGCCCCTTGGCCAGGTCCTCCGTGGGGATGGGTGGGCTTTTATAGCCCCCAGCTCGCCTCGCCTCTCCCCACGCCCCTGGGGGCCAGCCCACACCCCCGCTCCAGAGGGCTGCGTTACACATTGACACCTTCCACCTCCAGACCCRTTTCAAAGGGAAGCGCTCATCCGCAAAGCCACATGCGCCGAGAGGTGACTGAAGGTTGCCCTTGCCGGCCCGATGCCACGCACACAGCGAGACAGGGTCACGCCACGCTGCCCCGCTCCTGGGCAGCCATGGCCTCCCAGACGGGCACCTGCAACAGGCATGCACTGATGCTGATAGGCACCCACTGCCATGTGCCCACAGCGGGCACTGATGCCAGGACACCACTGGGTGCCCACAGTGGATGCCAACAGTCACCCACAGGGACGCCAGGAGGTACCAGCAGCCAATACCAAGGGATGCTCACAGTGCGCACCAAGGGGCGGACGTCGATAGGCACCACAAGGGACGACGACGCCCTGGAGGGCACCCAGGGGCGATGGCAGGTCCTGAGCCAGCTCCTTTCCCCGAAGCCCGGGCGTTGCGGAGGGCTCTGCAGAGCCCCCTCAGGGCCACCAGCCTGGCCCGGCCGCCCCCCGCACCGACACCCGGGGCCGGACAGCCCCGCGAGGCCTCCCGCCGGAGAGCCCGGCCGGGCCGGGCCGGGCCGACCCGGGGGCGGC
>JAYKAV010002988.1:2655151-2727898 GCA_035582835.1 Phoebastria nigripes
ATAGCGGCCAGATTGCGTTCTAGCTGGGCTTTTGCCTTTCTGATTTCCTCTCTGCATGACCTGATGAGATCCCTGTACTCTTCTTGAGTTGCCTGCCCCTTCTTCCAMRAGTGGTAAAYGCTCCTTTTTTTCCTGAGTCGCAGGAAGAGCTCCCGGTTGAGCCAGGCCGGTTGTCTTCCCCGCAGAAGGAAGAGGGGAAACATAACAACATTCTTCCAGAACTATAAGGAGTTATTGCGAAGAAAAAGGAATTAATTGTTCTGCATACACATTAGACAACTAATAGAGGTGAGTGGGCTTAAACTCCATCAAGAGATACTGCTTTAGATATTAGGAAAAGCAAGGCTAGCTTGGTACTGGTAGAGATTTCTTTGGGAGAGCATAGCATTTTGGGAACACACGTGCACTGGGTTGCTGAAACAAGAAATGACTGAAGACAGCTGCCCAGATAGTAAACAGCCTCCGTTTACTTTGGTCATTTCTTAGACTCCAGGACACAGGCTGAAATCGAAAGACTAACTGAAATCTTTCCATAGCCACACTTGAGATGGCTGGAAAACAACAGTCCTGAAACAACTGTTCAAGATGTGCTGTTTCCTACACTTCAATACACAACTAATAAATACGATAAAAACCTTTTTCCATACAAGTGCATATAAAGCTCCAGTTCCCATTACAGTGCTTGATACAAGCATTTTGCTTTTTGAATTCTACAGAAGCTTAAAAACCAATGTTGTGGGCTAAAATTAAGCACAGGACATTTCACCTTAGCAAAACTGGTTATAAGCATCTGAAAAAACAGTGAAGAAGAATATTGATGTATTCACAAGTAGTCATTAGACTACTGCATACAACAAGCTTGGAGTTCATAATGGTTTATCTATACACGAACATTCAGAAGTGTTAAGGTATCAGTTACAGCATACACTGAAATACACTGGATCTGCATGCAGAGGTTCCAGTCAGATGCAAACTGACTTTAGATCACAGGCAACTTTGGACCTGAACAAGAAACCCCACTTGAGAATTAAAGTGCACTTTAAATGAATACATATTGATCCTAATTGCTTTGCTTTAACTTCTCTGGATGCCCTCCTGATGACAAGTCCTCCGCTTTTAATTAACTCCACTTTTCATATGAACATGCCAGTCAAGCACATACCATAATTTTGATAGGGCAACTTGCTGGCAAAAGACAGACCTGTGAAAACAAGCCACAGAAACAAAAGGCTAGAGGAAAGAGTCCCTCCTCCACGTCTCCTTTGTCCTTGGTTTCATAACAAGCAACACAGGTCCCTCCAGCTCTAGGTTTCTGCTCACTCGGCCTACAGTATTTTGGCAACTGCCATTTGGCTTCGATTTCAAATCACTGATTAATCTTCTCATTTCTTCACTTCAAAAACCCTTCCTACAGGGCCTTCAAAGGAAAGTGAATTATAACAGTGCCATAGCCGCACCTTTCATAACCACGCTTTTGTCCCACATATCACCAGAATTCTTAAACCTTCACTTGAAAATAGAAAATGAAGGGAAACATTGAATAATGCCTACAAACCCCTCCCTCCCCCAGCCTCTGGGGTTTAAGAATCCAAAGGGTAAAGGTACTTACGTAGCATGGCCAGGGATGAGAGCAGCACTTAGTTAAAAAGTTACCTTATTTTTGGTGAGCCATGGTTGCAGGATGTGCAATTCTAGGTCACTGGCTGCTATATCGGCGTACAGATTATCTAGAAACATTCTGTACTCTACAGACGGTGCAGCAGCAGCTCCTGAGGGTACAGAGAGGAAATTTAGAGGGTATTCACACAGCCATCCTAGAAGGGGTCCTTCCCAGCAAGGAACGCAGCTGGTGTGCTGAACACCCCAAAACTGACCAAAAAGGAATTATCATCCTGGGTAAAAGGGGGAGCAGGGGGGATGTTTGGGGCTTTTTTGGTTGTGTTTTTTTTTGTTTTGGTTTTGGTGTTTGGTTAGGCTGGGTTTTTTTTTGGGGGGGGGTGTGTGTTTGGTTTTTTGTTTGGTTTTTGTTTGGTTTTTTTTGTTTGTGTGGGTTTTTGGTTTTTGTTTTTAAAACAGAAGGTACATAATCTGCAATGGAGGAAAATCTCAAAACATAAAACAATTCTAAATATTTGATCAACTACTGTCCTGTAACCTGTTGTCCAGACTGAGAAGCATCCTTTTGTACATTTGCAGTCTTTACATAATCTGCGTAGGAGAAGAGACACTGGAATGAAAGGGCCAAGCTAATATATCCAAAGTTCATTGTTGTCTTAGGTGTTTTGTTAACTTGCTTGTGGAAAATGTCCATTAATGATTGAAGGGGAAAAAAGGTGAGGAAAGCAATCAGTAGTTTGACTAGAGTTTAATTTAAGCAGATGTATTAAATATCTGTGCACTTACAAAGTCTAAAGGACACTCATTTGTCTTCAGCAGCCTTAAAAGGCAATACTTCAGTAGTTACAATTTAACCCTTCACGTGAGAGGCAGCAAGAGTAAGGCTAGTCAAGTGCTGTTTGACCACATTAAGCAGGGTCATTATACCTTCTCTCAGATTTGTGTGAAAGGGAATAAGATTGCTTAAGCAGCAAAGAATACAGATTTCCCCCGAGATGCCAATAAAGTACTATAATCCCCACCGGTGTCGTCATGGCTATGCTGACAAGGAACTTGGCCTTCGTTGCTTGGGGAGATGCAGATCTAGCAGCAGAACCGCCTCACCCCACCTAGTCTGTCTGTAACTACCAACATGCAATGCAATGTGTCCACACCACTGTCTTCTGAAGAGGTCCCATAACATGGGCAAGACCTGAAGTAGGTGTTCAGATGAACTGTATCACCAGTCTAACCACCATCTGACAAACTGTTTAGCTGCGTACTTCCAAATGCTGATTTGTAAATCAGTTTTCTATGTTAGTCTTCAAATCTATATATATGTGCAAAATAAACAACACCTGCAAACTTTCTGCAAAACTTGTAACAAAGGAAACGTAGCAGTCATTTAGGTTGAAAAATTACCATCATTAATCTCTTTTTTTACTTTTACATGACTGAAAGTTTTTTTTTTTGTTCTTACACTACCCATATACGTAATGAGGACACGGAAAGATTACAGGAAGAAGTTATCTAAGAAAAGTAATTTTATCTTGCTGCTCACTTAAATACTCTTGCTATGCAACGCAATCAACTAATGTAGTTGCAAGGAGTGTTTTTTGAAGGTTTCAGAAGTAAACTTGCTTAGTAAAAGTTTGTTGTAACAAACTAGGGAACTATGACAATTTTTACATAATGTCATCTTCTGAATCTGCCACATATAATTGCATTCTCTAAACTGATAAAGGAACTATTTGGGTTCATTAAATAATGATGTTTTATGTATTAGAACATTAAGGAAAATCACAATAATTTTGGGCTATTTTAAAAATCACATATACTTCAACTAAAATACAATAGTGCACATGAAATGACAAGTAAGTACTGGCAGCATGAAGTGCATTTGCTAAGAGTGTAAAATGGAAATAAAATTAGTGCTGCATCTCCAAGCAAAGAAATATATCAGTTCCATTTTTCTAGAGCATCCACTTTCAGGGAATATAAAGAAGTACATTTTTATTATGGCATAGGTCTCTCATGACCTCTAGGTTTGCTATAAATTCACCAAGATCAATGCCGGTACAGACCACAAGTGCTATTTTTTACTGAGATATGAATTTTCTGTTTTTCGACCCCATCTTCCCATGTGGCACTGATCTTGTTAAGTGTCCCTCACAGTAAAGCTAAAACCCAGTTAAGATGGTGCATATTACACTAGGATAGCTCAGAATGCACTCATTGTTTTAGGGAAAGGATTCAATTTTCTTTACAGATCAGAAGAAGATTCCTCACAGAAGAAAGGCAAGGGTCACAGCTATCTCATATAGGAGCAAATCTTATATATACAAGTATGTATGGTTACATTAGAGAACCAGATGTCAGTGAAAATACCAGCATATTTAAAAAAAAAAAATTGCAATACATAAATAATCAAATCACTTTTGCAGAAAATAAGTTAATAACTTAATAAAATATCTTTCCCCTTTCTAGATGTTCACTCTTTCTGAGCTATTGTATATAGGGCACATAAAGCGTTTGCTTAACTAGAGGGAGGCAGACTGGTTTATGCTACCTCTGCTTTTTTGTTTTTAATCAGGAATATCAGATCTCTTTTCTAAGTTTTATTTTGTATTAGCTTCATGCCTTAAAAGGCCAGCATAACAATCTTTATTAAAGAATATGATGCAAATTGGTTAAATACATTTTTACTTTCAGCAGTGGATGGACAGAAAATAGAGAAGAACTGGATCCTTAATATTGCTGAAAAGCAGCGTGAACAAAGCAAGTACCAGAATGTCCCCTCTAGTCCCATGCTACAAACTCCTGGGTGACGGCTGCAGTAGTCAGAGCTGTGGCAGAGGGCATGATGAGGTTGCAAAAATGCATTAAAGGACGTCCTTTAAGAAAATAACGACTCATTTGTTACACAGAACTGTCTCCAGCTTCTGCCTGTTGAGCACATGACATGGAGAAGGCTGTTACCAACCACGTCACACGCCTGCTGATTTCCCAGTGGGACTCAGATCGTACAATACTGTGTCAGTCGGATGCTCTAGAAATCCTCATTTACCCTCCGGTGGACAGCTTTTAGTCTTTGTAAAGACTATGTAAAATAGCCTTTGCAAACACAGGCCAAGTAGATGACTTCAGCTTCAGAGCAAAAAGATGACAATCTCAGCAGATCAAAGGCAAGTATTTTTGTTGAGGTAGTCATCAGGTAGAGCATGAATACTGGAGACGGCTCCTCAGAAGTGGTGTTTGCTTATTCCCCACTGACAATTCATCTACTTCTTACCAGTAGAGAATACTGAAGTTTAATGGCACACATTTATCAGGGCAGGAAGTAGCATAATGCATTCCTGTGAGACTCTGCAGAGTACAGGCATACACTTTTCATCTTGCTTGAGTATTAAGTTCATTTAATAGAGTTGAGTTAGCTTTTCCCTCACTTATTTAACTACATTAAAATACTGAGGAAAGCATTTATTTCCTGTCAATGGAATGGAGAGGCAGTATGTGAAATAGTAGCAGTATGAAACAGCCAGCAACCTAAATTCATCTCAGAGCAATCTCATTTCAATGCAAATGTTGTCAATTTTTTTCTGTATAATGCAGTTCTTCCAGTTAAGATGCAGCCTTATTTCTACTACTGCCCTTAGCCTAGTCTTGGGTCTTCACAGGCTGAGACCGCAATTCCAAATTACACTGCATTTTTGTAGTTATGCTTATGCATCAATCTGTTGGCGATAGAGCACATACTAAAGCAGTTCACAATTTATCTCCAAATGTCTGTAAAGCCTATGTATTTTAATTTTGTACTGCCAAGACAAACTCGGTTAGTGGAGGGACAAAAGGGAAAGGAAGATTCCACAATGGAAGAGGTTTATTTTAAGCCTATGTTAAGCTGCCACCAGGGCTTGTCTAAATATAGATTTGTCCACTGTAAACACCCTTACTCTGCATTTACTGCAGACACATGCAGAGTTACTCAGCAATGGCAAGCAGGCTTTCCATTCACACCCAGGCCCACGATAACTCTCAATCATAACTGATTCCTGAAGAAATAGTTTGTAAGTGGGTTTTTGCATCCAAAGAGAAACATKAACCAAGAAAAGCTTACCTCCTCCTGTTGGCATCACGCCTTTGTCATCTAAGTTTTGGGAAGCTCTGTAAACACTCTCAAGATGAGAAGCAAGCTCACCAAGGGCCTGTGGCTTTCAGGCCCAGCTCTTCAACTCACCATGGTTTGCCAAGGACAGGCAAGCAGGGGCTGTGCAGACATGTTCCATGAGCTTCTGCAGTGGCTCGCATGCAACAAGGCAGGAAACAGCCTGAGCTGGCCAGGTGTGGGTCATTGTTCTGCCACTCAGAAATCCTGGCATCCGTACCATGGTTTCCTGCTAACTCCTGTCCTCCACTTGTTAATGCTTGCTCTGCCTCCGAATCATCAATCCTTGTATTCTGCAGCGTAAATACTGCACTATACTGAAACTGTCTATCTCAAGTACTGGTAATCTCACCACATCTGCAAAGAGCTTGGACAATTTACCATCAATAAATTAGCTTAAAATGTACTTGCTCTGACAACTACAATGTAAACATATCCGGTGTGTTCTACCACTGCAATGTGATACTCTCTCCAAGTTTATGTGAATCATCCCCTCAGTGACTGTGAAGAGAATTGGAAACCATTGTTTACTGATCATTTCAGCTTCCTTACCAAAAAAGTACAAATATGAAAAAGTATGTCTTCACTGAAACAACTCGGGGACTCCTCTGTAACTTCTCTGTAAACCAGGCATAAATGTATAACTGTATCTATGTCAAACTTTATTTGGCTTTTGGGCTTTGCTACTCAAAGAGTATATGGCAACAATTGCCATATGAAGGGATCAGGACGCTGTATTTCAGCAGGCTAGCAGCCCAAGCTCTGCCAGTACTGTGCTCTTGTGCTGACCCGGAGTCAGAGTTCTGCGGGGTCAGCATTTGGGATGGTTCCAAATCTCAGTGTAATAGCTGAACCTAGAGGTTTCATCTCTGAGGTACATCATCTACCAACTAAATTATGTAACAAGTTCTATCTTTGAAACCTTTGCAATCTAGTTTGAGGTGGAGTATTCCAACTTGTCCAGTAATCATTACAGCAAGTAGTGGAACAACTAGAAAAATCAGAAAACCAAATGGTCAGCAGAATATATGCATGTTACATACTCATCCCTGTCCTGAAAACAGGCCAAGGAAGGTTTCTTGTTCTCAGCACTGCAAATGACACTTCCAATGCAACATATCCACAAAGCAAGTCCTGTCCAAAGCCCTACAGTACTCCTCTATCCTTTTGTGAGCATCAGGATTTTGTTTATTTTCCATTGCCATTGTCTCCAGACAAACCTCCAGACACCTGTCACAAATAACGCTCCTTACACAACATGGTCAGGCTGGGGCATCTTAACAGTCTTATGGAACACGGGCTGCCCACTACAAATCAGGCATCAGATGCTTACTGTTAGCAGCAGCTAGAATCACATGGGAGTGCCATAATCATTCAGATGATCAGCTCTCCATAATTGCTGTCGATGTTTAGAAACATTCATTCACTTTTGAACAAGGCAGAAAAAGTTTCCTTATAGCATTTGAGTTTTGGACAGTTGGCGTTATCCTTATTTCACAAGGGATGCTCCTAAGACTTACTGGTACAACAGGCCAAAAAGATCCATATGAATGAGGCACAAGAGAACACCCCCCTCTAAGGATATAAAGCGCAGAGTGCATCTATTGTGCGTCGGTTTCCTTTAACCTACAGAACTTCTGGGCTCAGAAACAGTGGATGAAACAGTCTGTGCATCATGCACACGAGCAAGGCATCAAACGGCAAATTGTCTACCAGTGTGTTTCAGACTAGGCAATCCCACCTTGACAGTGAGATCAGGAGAGAGAGGCTAAACCACCATCTCGCTGACCTCAATATTAAAAAACCCAATGCTATTACGTACATAAATAGAGCTCCAAGTGATTGATTTAGATGGCATTCAGACAATGTCACTGGAGAACGCTGAAGTGAAGTACACTCTAGTAGGCATAAACGGGTCTACCTTGGAAATCTTGTAGCATGTTCACGTCCAGTCTAAATTCATTTGGAGGGTTTCTGGCTAGAGATTGCTTTGATCCTCTTGCCCCTTACAATAGCTATTAAAACCTGAAAAGCTTTTGCCTGAACAGTAAGAAATTAGACCACATCTCACATGTAAGATACAGAGTGAAGCCTCTAAATTGAATTCACAAGGCTTTGGAAAGGATTTCTTTTTTTYCCCCCCAAAGCAAACTCATGTATTAAAGACAAAGAATGAGAACTTTCAGCAGGAATCTAGAACGCTTCCTGAAAGAAGGAAGCAGTCCTACCTTGAACTGTGGAATTGCACAAGTCAGACCCATGACTACGACATGAGACTGAGGGCCAAGCCAAGGTTCTGCAGTGGAGTGCAATTTAGGTAGGGTAGGCTGGGCTTGGAGTGAGCTCTTTGGATTCTTCTCTACTGTTAGGGATGAGTCTTGCCTCAGAGAAAGGTTATTTCTCCATTGATTCATGTGGCTTACTTTTAGGTAATGAGAAGTCCCTCAGAAGAGGCATAATATCTGCAAGGGTATTAAAAGGATTTGAGAGTCAGACAAAGAAAAAAGTGTTCATTTGACAAAAAAAAAGCTATCCTTATTTGGCTATACTTATTTTTGTATTTTGGAAATAGTTGAGACATTGGAGAAAGTTTGTTTTAAATATCTCTACACAGGCTTGGAATTTATTTTTAACACACAAAGCATTCCTATACAGTTAATAGGTGTGCAAACTGACACATGAATTTCCTCTTCCATTTTCCTCATTGTCGCTGTTTCCCCCCTCCCTCCATAGAGTCATTAAAAGAACTCTCTATAATTTGCCCAAGAGGCCAATTGGCACAGACTTCGTATACAACTAGACAGCATCTTAAATACAGGGCCAGGGTCTTCATAGAAAATGCCATTGCTTCAAGTTGCAGAAATTTTTTTTTTTAAATATTATTCTATATATCCCTATATATGACTATATATATCTCCTATATATCACTAAGGAGAATAATCTTAGAGCAGACTTACCCTAGTTAAAAGAGTTGAAGTAAAACAGGTAAAAAGAGATKAATTTTAAATTTGAATAGGTCAACAGTGAATTAAAGCTGCATTTGCAGAAAATAATTACTTTCCTTAAAGGGAAGTTTTCTGCTTTCGGGTAGGCTGACAAACCACCTTAAGTTTCTCCGGTCCAGAGATGGAAAACATCCTTAATGGCTTCCGTTAACCTATCTTTGAAGTCCTGCAGAAATTACGTAACTGCTCTGGAAACAGAGGAGGCACAGCCAGGAACCCTGCCTCTGAGCAGAGCACTTGGGAGGGGAAAACAAACAAAAAAGTCTTTGCTGAATCCTTGCTCTTTGCTGAGACTTCCCCCACCTCAGCCTTAGGCCAACTTGGATGGGAAAGCTGTAGCAAGTGTCAGGCTTTTATTGTCTGCTCCATTTTTTGGGATTTGTTGTGGAGGAAGAAAGTGAAGCCTGAGCATCATGTGGGCAACTTTAATATCAGAGCATAAATGCCGAGAGAACAGTGACCTGGCTCCTTTTGCCCCTGCAGGAATAACATTGCTGTGCCTTTCATTGAACTCTGAGATCTGAGGCTTGGAGGAAGCGTTCAGTTTAGAAACCACTGTAAAATTTTCAGGAAGGTGTAGAAGACGTCAAAGCTAATTTTGAAGCCCACTCATCCATTTGGAATTTGCAACCAAACTCGGTTCTTATTTCTGCTTGTCTAAGTCCAAAATAACCTCACTTTAGTTATTTCATCAGTGTGAACAAGAACAACAGCTGACCCACAATGTTTAGGTAAGTGCCAATTTCAGCCCTTAACAAATCCAAGTATTTTGGGGAACTGATCAAAGGTTCATTGATGTTTGCTGAATTATATCTTAAAAGATAATTAATACAAAGATTAAAAGATGCATTAATACATTTTAAATAAGATCAGGTGGCAATTCATAAATGCAAGTGGCAGTGCTGTAAAAAAGGCAAACCATTACAAACTCTTCTTTCCAGAAGAGTTTTAAAAACAGGAATTTGGAAGATAGGAAATAACTGAAAAGCATGTGAGAATATGGAAGTTGTACTGTCAGCAGCAGATGAGACTACTATAGCATGACAGCTAAGCTTGGCAGGTTCACTATCACCTGTAAATTACAGGACATTTGTATCATTAAAGAAAATACTATAAAATATAGTTCTGCAGTGGTAAGGGAAAGCTGCCCCAGCAATTATAGGAGATTGCTAAAATGCAGTATGGACCARAGAGCAAGATTTGCAAGAGAAGCAAGTAATAGGCAAATAAATCTGGCAGCATGTTAACAAAAAATAAAGCCAAAAAACCCAAAACCACCCAACCCGAACAATGAAGGCAAGAGGTTTAAATACATTTTCATTATACCGCACACACACACACACACACAAAAATACCAGGCTACAATTTTGGCTGCTTGTGCCAGTATAAACCATTCAAGATGTGAATTTTGTAGCCTGAAAGACTCTCTCAGTCACAAACAGTTCTAACAGTGTATAGTTCATTCAACATTTAATGGCTTGACCTAGTAAATTTTTAGCAAATCTTGAGCAAATTTTATTACTATCATGAGGCATCCTGACTCTGATCAATTAAACATTACGACTCTTTGGGAAATAAATTAGTTCACTTTTATAGTTTTCTTCAAAGAGGTAACCCGGGAAAATGGAGACACCTTAGTTTAACAGAAACCTGAAACTGAGAAAAAGTTTCAGAATCAGAATATTCCAAATATTTCAAAAGAGCCAAGTTCTGTAAAGACTGAGTAAAGTGAAAGTATTTGGAAAAAAACCAAGCTATTTAACTCTAGCAAAAGTACCAAAATCTGGTCCATTTCCTGTCAGAAAACAAGCTGGATTTCCCCCTCACTCAGTTATTAGGCAATGCAAAGGCAAGTATTCTGTTCACATTGTGCCCTCTCTGCCCTTGTTATTCCCCTGGCACATCCAAACTGTTTTCATGTATTGCTCATAATGATTTGTTTCATTATTCAAATCAACATTCTGTAAAATGGAGGGTGGTTAAGTTAAGCTGTTAAACACCAGAACAGAAACAGTGTCTTTCTTTCCTTGCCTGACAGTCCTGCCCTGGAAACAGCAGGCCATGTTGAATGTTAAAAGTTCAAAGTGTAAAAACCCTTCGGGTGTTCTTGCTCTTGGTAGACGTGGGAGATGGTGTTCACAGAAGCCAATTATTTCCTTCATGTTTTTCTTTCTGTTTTCCTTCCCTACTTCTCTCCCCTCGGACCCTTTGCAGACAAAGATAGGAACAAGCCTGAACCAGTTTAACTCTGAAACGCAAGCAGTCTCCATGCTGGTCTCCAGGCTTGCATGCTGGCAGTGCTAAAAATGTGCTTTAGTATTCAATCCAAAATGGGTTTGTTTTTGTCTTTCTCTTACAGATCAGGCAGATGGGTAGAGCTAAGATAGGTTATAAAACTGGCAGGACATTAATGATATTTCTAACCACGTTTGCACATGAATGGAGATTTCCCTAGTAACATCTCTCTCTAGAAAAAAAAAAATCATTATGCTCCAGACAAGCTTAGCAGGGTTATTGCTGTCAAGAGACCATGTTTTCCCAAGAATCTAGGTAAGATTTAGGCTGAAATTATAGTTAACATGAATTTTAGTGCAAAGGGCCATCACTTCARTTAGGCGGATTCCTAAAATATACCATAAAATAAAAGTCAAAGCTTTATCGTGCAATCTTGACTCACACAAATTGTTCTTGCAATACATCATCCCTTAAATCAGGGAGACTGCTGGAACAAGGGCACAGCATTCCTGGAGCATCTCTGGGAAGCTCTTGGGGTGTTTCAGCTAAAAAGGTAAGTTCCCCTCTTAATTCAGATATTAATTTATCTTACACAGAGTCAAGATAGAAACACTTAATAGTAGGAGATGCTTTAGTCTACACAGAAGTTTTTTAAAGAAATTTAATGACTTTTCACAATATGAAACAGTTAACTTGAAAACCCTTAATTATCTTCAGGAATTAACAGCATTAAAATTGTCCTTAATTAAACACCCAAGACAACAGCAAGACTAATCCTAGAGTTCCTTGATAGCGTGAAGGAATGCAGTAAGTTTTAACAGGTTTAATTCCTTTGTATGTTGTCATGGCTAGCACTTGTTTTGGAAAGAAAACCCAGGAAAATAAATTTAAATGAAACTCATGACAGTTACAGTTCACTAAATCTGCTGCAGAAATATCTGTACAGGAAAAGTGAATAGATGATTTTAAAATTATACAGAAATATGTCCTGACAAGCAAAAGCAACACAAGAGCGTATTAAGCTTAAAAGCCTTAATTGTTTTAATCACCCATCCACAGAAACTCATTTCTAGCTACAGTTTCTGTGAAAATTAAGATTTTGCTGATATGTAACACTGCAGCTGTGGATTTGATCGTATTTAGGAACTTCCATTTCTCTACCGCCAAGGCTGTGCTATATTTTTTACTTACAGTGGGGCCTAGATAATTGATAAATTAGTTCAAGAGGTAGATCTAGATCTACAAGACATGCAACAGCAGGAGAATAACCCCAAAACTCACTGCCAATCTTTTCTTCCCCCATTTGCTCAAGTATACWCCAAGCAACATAAATTACAACCAATTTCAGGTAAAGAAGGGTGCTTCATTGCCAAGGGTCCCTTTCCTTATTGGTAAGTACTTCTACTTCTCCACTAAGTGAACTTCTCCATCTGGCACTGCCCACTACCCTCCTGTCTGCTCCTAGCTTTCCAGCAAGTAAGTCTTCTCTGAAGTTCATCCAGCTCTCGGTTCTCTGACCTAACTGGAGTTTGCTTTGATACTTTCTGGTGCCAGCACTGCTGCGGAAGAGAAACAAACTCTATTACTGTTATTCAGCTTAGGGCTGTTCACAGCTAGTAGAGAATTGTTTTTGGAGTCCTAGCTAGGCAGAGAGGAAAGGGCTAGTCAAAAGATATTTGAATACCTGTCCTATTTTCTCTCTGCCCCTTTATTAGCCTCAAATACCACTCTCCCCTTTCAACCAGGTCCATCTATTCTCCTTCTGCTCCTCATGGCAGCACGACGTTCTAACATCGTCCTTCAGTCGCTTATCAGTGTCACACATCTGTATTGGACGCACTTTTAGACACAGGATTGTGTCCAGTGCCATTTTCAAATCAACAGGTGCTTTTTTTGGCCATCTCATGGCATTTTGATATGTTCTTAGATTTTAGGATCATCAGGCAAGACTGTGCTGTGGCAGAGAGCTGCAAGGCACAGCACCTCCAGTCCACAGCAAAGGGCTGCTGAGTTGGCCTTTCATCTGTAAATTCTTGCTGTTTCAGGTTCTGAAGAGACAGAAAGCTGTCGAAAGCCAGAGGGGTGGGGGGCTCCAACCCTTACAGTACCCAACCTGGTGGGCTAACAGCACGCTTGTTTGCAGAGCCGAGAGCTGCAAAGTGACCTCAGCCTGTGCTTCCTGCATGCTCCAGTTTCCGCCTTATTCCGCACTTAGCTACAAAGGTGGAGAAAGGCTCTCTTACACTGCTCTCCCAACGGCCTCCAAAGCTTTGGATCTACCCTATGGGGCACAAGACACCTGAAGGCTCGGAAGGTCCTGAGGACATCAGTCTACCCTGGGGTAACTAAGCATGGTGCAACTGTCCCAGTGCAGGCAGGTATACAGAAAGGGGAACAACACCTAGAGAGCAGTGATTTTAAAAACAAAAGAAAAGGAGGAAAAAAAAAAAAAAGAAGTAACCACCCAACCCTTTTCATAATACAATGACTGCAAAAATTCACGTACAAGTGATCCAAAACAATCTGCCTTATTTTGTGATGCAGATCAGCAAATCTGCATATTCCAAAGAAAGTCAGGTACCAATCTCAGCTGAACTGCAAAATTACTTCATATTACTAACCTTCCTTCTTTCCCTTGCTAGAAAATAAGCAAAATTAGATAGCATGTGTTGAAGAGTCAGAGAAAAATTAGGATGATTTTTAGGAAACATGAAAAAAGATAGTCACAGCAGATTTTAAATTCCCATCTCCAGGCAGGAAGATACAAGTACTCATTATTGACCTCTTCTCCATTTATTTTTTGCTGCTGACAGCCAAGACAGTGTTAAGATTCACTATGAAGTTACAACCTGTTTCATTCAGCAGTAACTGTCAAAATGCACTCACATCCAGAATGGCAAGAGCCCAGCACACCCCTTAACACAGGCAAGGAAACATTTTTTTCCCTTCTCTTCCTCTCATACTTAATATCAGATTAAAAGGAAGTCTTAAAGGCGCAGGAGCAGGCTGTCCCCATATGCCATAAGAAGAACTGGTGGGGAAGATGACCAGCCTGGCTGAGCAGGGAGCTTTTGCTGGGACTCAGGAAAAAACGGAGCGTTTACCACTCTTGGAAGAAGGGGCAGGCAACTCAAGAAGAGTACAGGGATCTCATCAGGTCATGCAGAGAGGAAATCAGAAAGGCAAAAGCCCAGCTAGAACGCAATCTGGCCGCTATCGTTAGAGACAACAAAAAATGTTTTTACAAATATRTTAAYGACAAAAAGAGAGCCAAGGAGAATCTCCATCCTCTATTGGATGCCGGGGGGAACGTTGTCACCGAGGATGAGGAAAAGGCTGAGGTACTTAATGCCTTCCTTGCCTCAGTCTTTAGTAGTCAGACCAGTCACCCTCAGGGTATTCAGCCCCCTGAGCTGGAAGACGGGGAYGGMGAGCAGGATAAACCCCCCATAATCCAGGAGGAAGCGGTGAACGACCTGCTACGCCACCTGGACGCTCACAAGTCCATGGGGCCGGATGGGATCCACCCGAGAGTGCTGGGGGAGCTGGCGGAGGAGCTTGCCAAGCCACTCTCCATCATTTATCAGCGGTCCTGGTTAAGGGGGGAGGTCCCGGACGACTGGAGGCTTGCCAATGTGACGCCCATCTACAAGAAGGGCCGGAAGGAGGACCCGGGGAACTACAGGCCTGTCAGCCTGACCTCGGTGCCAGGGAAGATTATGGAGCTGTTCATCTTGAGGGCGCTCGCAAGCCATATGCGGGACAACCAGGGGATCAGGCCCAGCCAGCATGGTTTCATGAAAGGCAGGTCCTGCTTGACCAACCTGATCTCCTTCTATGACCAGGTGACCCACCTAGCAGATGAGGGAAAGGCTGTGGATGTGGTCTACCTGGACTTCAGTAAAGCCTGTGACATTGTTTCCCACAGCATTCTGCTAGAGAAGCTGGCGGCTCATGGCCTAGACAGGTGTACTCTGTGCTGGGTAAAAAACTGGCTGGGCGGCCGGGCCCAGAGAGTTGTGGTGAATGGAGTTAAATCCAGTTGGCGGCCGGTCACGAGCGGTGTCCCCCAGGGCTCTGTATTGGGGCCAGTTCTGTTTAGTACCTTTATCAATGATCTCGATGAGGGGACTGAGTGCTCCCTCAGCAAGTTTGCAGACGACACCAAGCTGGGCGGGAGTGTCGATCTGCTCGAGGGTAGGAAGGCTCTGCAGAGGGACCTGGACAGGCTGGATCGATGGGCTGAGGTCAACTGTATGAGGTTCAACAAGACCAAGTGCCAGGTCCTGCACTTGGGTCACAACAACCCCATGGAACGCTACAGGCTGGGGGAAGAGTGGCTGGAAAGCTGCCTGTCGGAAAAGGACCTGGGGGTGCTGGTTGACAGCCGGCTGAAYATGAGCCAGCAGTGTGCCCAGGTGGCCAAGAAGGCCAACGGCATCCTGGCCTGTATCAGAAATAGGGCAGCCAGCAGGACTAGGGAAGTGATCGTACCCCTGTACTTGGCACTGGTGAGGTCGCACCTTGAATACTGTGTTCAGTTTTGGGCCCCTCACTACAAGAAGGACATTGAGGTGCTGGAGCGTGTCCAAGAAGCTGGTGAAGGGTCTGGAGAACAAGTCTGATGAGGAGCGGCTGAGGGAACTGGGACTGTTTAGTCTGAAGAAGAGGAGGCTGAGGGGAGACCTTATCGCTCTCTACAACTATCTGAAAGGAGGTTGGAGCGAGGTGGGTGTTGGTGTCTTCTGCCAAGCAACTAGCGATAGGACGAGAGGAAATGGCCTCMAGTTGCGCCAGGGGAGGTTTAGATTGGACATTAGGAAAAATTTCTTTACTGAAAGAGTGGTCAAGCATTGGAACAGGCTGCCCAGGGAAGTGGTGGAGTCACCATCCCTGGAAGTATTTAAAAGACTTGTAGATGTGGCACTGAGGGACATGGTTTAGTGGGCATGGTGGTGTTGGGTTGATGGTTGGACTCGATGATCTTAGAGGTCTTTTCCAACCTTAATGATTCTATGATTCTGTGTTCTAGGAACAGAGAGTAACATGGAACAGCTAGATTAGCATTCACTGAAGTACTTCCGTGGCCTGGTGCCCAAGAACTTGCAGCCATCATAATACAGGGATTTTACTGGTCATACTGTCACTAAATAAATGGAATAGCATGCTTTATATTGCATGCAGAGGCCTGTGCTGACTAGAGCAGAGCGTGCGGTCGCAGAGATATGCCTGAGTGGCAGCTGAACGACAAGACAGAGACAAGTGGATTCAACCACTAAGTTTAGCAAGACTCAGACACTGAATACAGGATAAGCATAGGTAAGCGCTACTGAGACTTTAAGATCTAAGCCCAGAAACTTGGCAATACAGCCAGTTACAGCAAATAATACTTACAAAAGCTATTGAGCATGCCGCACAGGTGAGCTCTGTGCTAAGTTGATGAATGAACACATACAACAAAAAAGGTGACAAAACCAGAGATTTCACAAGGAATGACATAAAGTACGCACAGAATTTTCACAAACTCATACCATCGTCTTCAGGCATCTAAAGTTTACAATTCAACTATAACACTGCAGTTATAGTACACTATGCCTGCTTTTCTCTTCTCTGTTTCTATCCAAAGATAGTTAATATAGTGTCCCAGTATCAAGAAAGCACTCACTACAATTAAAAGATATCCATAAATTCAAATTGGTTAATGCTTTAATATTATTAAATATAATAATTGATTAATGTTTTAATACGAAAAGATGACAAAACAGTAGAAATCACAGTGGATTCTTAGACAAATCTCCATTAGAAAATGACTGAATCCATCAATAGTAGAACTACTTAACTGTAATCAGGTTTGATTACAAGAAAATCAAGAAAAGCTGAAGTAGACCACCAGATACCATAACCTTTACTACTACAAATAAATAGCAGAAGCACTTTTTTCTGAACTACAAAATATATAGCACACCCCTTAACACAGGCAAGGAAACATTTTTTTCCCTTCTCTTCCTCTCATACTTAATATCAGATTAGAAAAGAAGCTGTATTGCTGTATACTGCTTTTGACTCAAAACATGTAAGATGAGTTTTCCTGTAACTTTGTACAAATACACATCTCTGTCGGTATGAGCTTAGAAAAAACGGAAAAAGATGAAACTCCGTTCTTCTCCTACCCTCCAATCATCACAAAGTACCCTCAAGGTAAGCAGGCCTACTAAGACCAAAAGATACTGCAGTTCTTGCTGTGGCAAAAGAAGCCCAAACTCTCACTGGAAGGCAGCTGTAAAAGGTTAAACATACATGTTTAATTCAGGGGGAGAAAGATACTCTGGAATTTTCCCACAATAATAGCTCAAGAAATATAGCTACATTCTTCCAAAATAAAAGCAAAACTGATGGAGCCAAGCATGCATGATTATACTTTGAATAATTGCCTAATCCAAAGCGAGGAGCATCTCCTATGCAAACTTTATTATGCAAATAGGATAATCCCCAGATTCCCCACTCAGCCATTTAAGTGAAAATACCAGAAACAGCCAAACTAGAATCAAAGACAGCAAAAATAAAGACAAGCACATATCTCTCTCTTGATTCCTAGTTCTCCTTTTCCTCCTCTTTTTCCCCAGTGATGACAGGCTGACAGATAGAAGGAAATATACATCCACCCCATAGTCTTCCATACAAGTAAATACAAAAAAATCAAGTGTTTATTGGAAGTCTGCATGAAGGCACAGATGAGCTTGATTACAGACACATTGTAACAATTACAAATATACGTAAACACCTTGAGATATACAACAAAGCAATAATACAGCTAATACAGGAATAAAATATAACCTGCTAAAAAAAACTTCTTTGTATCTGAGGTTCTTTCAACGATAAGCTCCAATTCACACCAACACAGTGTAATGCTTTTAAAGTCATCACTTGGATTCATGCTCAACAAATCTGCACTTTGATCATTGTTGTTAACCAGTGGATTTATAAATTTGATCCAAATTTGAACGGGCTTCCTTCACTAGGATCAGGAAAACATAGGAATAACCAGCTAGACACCCAACCAACCTATAATGAGGCTTTGTAGATTCTCTAAATACACAAGAGAATCACCAAGGTACTGAAATTAAATATAAGCTTCAGAAAAGCTCAAGGATGCTTGTTCCATTTTTACTTGCATTTGAGGAAATTGCTGTATTTCTGCAGGAAAGGAACAGTCTACAGCTGTCAGGTGATATTTTTTCTTCCTCCACAGGAGGCTTAGATTTCATCTGAAACACCTGCCAAAACAAAAGTCAGCAATCACAAACTAAAGTGCCTTGGACAGCTTAGGTTTTACCACTAGAATAACACACCTTCGTTTATAGATACAGTATTAATTTATATTGTGAGAAGACCCACCTTTGCACGTAGAAGACTACTTCCAATATTTCTGTGGAAAGGGGAATTGCTTTTTTTTTTTTTTAAATGAGAAACCAATGCCAGGAACTTAAAGAACTGCAATACAGCACTTTTTGAAAGGAAACCACACAGAAAAAAATCGTAGTTTTAGTACAGGCAATTCCCAGGCCTAGCCAAAGAGTACTCTGAGCAGCAATTTACTACAGGGACACAGTTTTCTCAAACTCAACTATCTGTCCTAACTCCCCACTCCTCCTCTACCAAAGCTTTATAACCTCCAGAGCCCAGTTCCAGGGAGGAAAGACTCCTACCCAGGTAATACATCCAGAACAAAACCTAGCACAGCTACAACATTTCTCCTGACCCAGCAGCCACATCATCCCAACCTAAAGATGAGGTAGTACTTTTCTTTGGAGCCTAACTAGTTGAATAGGAACAAGCACTATTCTCCCTAACGTAGCAGCTGCCTGTTAATGCAGTGCCAAACTCCATAGCTTTATCTCCTCTTCAGGGCACACTACTAATACAAAAACAGCAAGTGCTGCTAAAAAAAAAAAAAAAAAAAATCATGATATGAGCACACACTCCACTTGAACTATGACTGCATCGTAAAGGCCACGGTCTGGCATATTCAGTGACTTCCTCCGGTCCACAAACTGGCAATGACTCTTAACCTCTATTTGTACTGGGACTAGTGGTTATTACCCAAAAGGAACATGAAGGATATCCTGAGTACTTATTACAGTGAGATGTGAAATTTAAAAAAAAATTAAAAGATTAAGAGCTCTAGGCCGAATCCAAAAAGGGCTGGGAGAGGAATTCAGCTCCTCAGGGAACTGAAGAAACCAGATTGTCTCTATGCATACAGTCCATTTGGTAATTAGGGGCTCTGTCTTCTCTCTCCAAGAGTACAGATCTTTCCCCTCAAGGAGGTTGTTGTAACATATGCATGTATTATAATTTTATAGCTTACACTTATAAACCTTCTGGTTTCTTATGAGATGGCTTCAACTGGAGAAATATGCTCTGCATAGTCCATGCTCTGTAGAATCCCAAGGATCAAAAAGAAATAGACTGCCATGACTGAAACAAAAAGGAAACATCAAAAAGAGTTGAACAGCATTAGAACTCATACTGCTTGTAAAACTAAGCATCAGGATTAGAAAAAGCACTACAAGACTTAAACAAGGTCCCTGGATGCGTCCTCTTAGTAAGCAATAATCAATACAGAGGATGCAAGACTGTGTTCTTTGATTGACAAAGTATTCAAGGCTCTTTTATTTGTCTCCGTGATCAGTTTCCATTTATTTAACAAAATATACGGAGCCTATATTGTCTCCTGCCAGCAGTGCAACTCGCACAGATCCCAGGAAGCTTTTTTGTTTTCATTGCTTCCAAGACTGCATTTTTCATTCAGCTGAAGTGCACAGGGATTCCACCCAGGCAGATGGATTCCTGAACGCAAACATTTTAACAGGAAAGGAATCCTGTTCTGTTCAGCTCCAGCACAGCGATCGCCAATAGAAAAGTACTGACACTTTCTTGAAAAACTCTGTTAGTCCTTTCTGCCCTTGGGAATATGCTCTCAGAGGAGTACATATAATTAAAACAATCTTATCTGGCTGTTAGCTGGAAGACTATCTCCAAACAGTCCCACCTCTTCTTCCAAAGAACTCCTCTGGAACAAATCGTGGATAAAATAAACTCTTAATGCTCTACAGAGTATCACCTGCATTCCAGCATCCAAGCCAGATCCCTTGAGAGAAAAAGTAAAAAGAAAGCTGCTTGATTGTCAGAGAGGAAAGCACTGCTGAAACAGCTAAAAGATAATTTTTTTTCTTTTTAAACCTTTAGCTGTGAAGGGGTACACTCACAAAATGCTCATCACAGCCAAAAATTGCTTCTGTGGCCTTACACATCTAGTGATGATGCAGTGTGCAACTGACAGGCATTAGTAATGAAAAGGACAACAGAAACCCACCCAGGTGCTTCTGAGATAAAGCCGCCAAGCACTTAAGCCCTCATAGTAAGCTGAACCTCACTGTCAAATGAGTTTCTCCAGTCTATAGGAGATCTGATGAAATCACAGCTGTGGAATCATAATTCACGACTATAATTCACAAGGAAAACTGAAAATCCATTTGCATTTATTAGGAGATGGTTGTGCACAATTTCTCATCTTATTCAAAAAGTCTACAAATAGAGTTTAACACTTCTGATTGCAAGCAAATGTTTGTTCAATGTTCTTAGTTAGGTAAGGCCAATTTAGCGCCTTGTTACACTTTCAAGATTTAGTATACATTTGTCAGTTCTTTACTTTCCTCTGGTAACAGTCCCACTGGACTAGTAAGGAGAGTTCACTACGACACTTTATAACAGCAGCTGAACTTGGGTTACTCAAATTCAGTTTTGGAATATGCCTCAAACAAATTATTCTAGGCAATTTTCCATTTTAAGATCTTAAAACAACACTGTCAAAGGCTTTCCCCCCTCCCCCCCTGCATTTATACTACCACCACTATAAGCTCGCACTCTGTAGAGCTATATGTCCAAGAATCTCAAAGCACTTCAGAAAGGAGGGCACCATTTCAAATAGTGGTATACTTGAGCTGGAATCCTACTTATAATTTTTTTTTTTTCCCTTTGTCTTATGTTTACAAAAGGAGAAGCGTCAAACTAAACCAATCCTGTCTTGACCTTAGTCCCACCTCTGACTGTAATTTTCTCACATGCGATTCTACCACTGATTCAGGAGCTCTGTTTAATTACAATGCTCACAGCTGAGTTTCCTCTATGGAAAGGTGAGCATCTGCCACAGTCAATTATTTTCAAATGGAAGCACTGGTCAAATTTTAGGTCTGCCACAATCTTGAGAATCACTTGATTGGAGAGTCACTACCATAACTAATGTAATTTGATAATGCACTTGATCCCATATTGGTTTAAGAAGTGTAATAGACTATATATGCATTTCTCTAAATTCTCTCAGAGCTGAAACTACATAGCTACAGCGAAGAAATTCTAGTTTTGCCTTAAGCGGAACCTTTTACAACATTATTTTAACTTACTATTTTGATTTAGAGCACTAAATTTATAAAGATTTTCAGTTTGCAATTCTTACTGAATAGGTGAATGGCAAACATGAAAATATATGTACAAGTGTTAGTATACTACCAGAATGCTGTACTTCCTTCTTAAAAATGTCCTTAATAAAGCATTAGGCATGTCAAACAAACTTTTGTAAACAAAAGATAAATTACTCATGTTCTGCTCTGATTATAGCCAGATACATATTCTCATAAAATAAACATTCTCTTGTCATTTTCCATGGCCCACATATCCATATATATGAGGTAAACCACTTAAAATCATCAATAATATATAAACCTCAGTACTCAACAGGAACCGCAGGAAAAATGTAACTGAGTAAGATGTCAATATCAAGAAGTGACACTTTGTTCCACTGCAAAGTGAAACCGATTTATTTGTGCTAAATGAATGGAAAGAATGTATTCAGAATACATTTCTTTATACATTGTACCGGCTTAGGCTGCTAAATAAGCATTCATTAGTGCCATGTTGTGCTACTTTCTTGTACTCTGTTTCTACCAAGCAATACAACATTTTGGCTGTTAACGCCAATATATTCCTATACGCTCATCTTATTTTCTAACAGACTTTTGAACATTTAGAATACTTGTTCAAACTTTGCTTCAGGGGAATCACAATTAATATTATTTTAACAAGAAAAAAATTATCATCAGCTGTTCTCTACAATCACATTGCCTTCTGCAGGAGAAGAAAAAAAAAAAAAGCACACTTTAATCAGCTATCAGTAACCTGTGGGCAGAACCACACTTACCAAAGTCAATTGTGACAGATCACACAGTATGGGCAGCTTACAGGTTAACATAGATGTCAAGTGAAATCATCAAATCTTAAGGTCCACGAATTGTACATTCCACAGACTCCAACAAGCCAGTTCCCTCACTGTAAAATTCAGACTGTACCATACGTTTGAGGTGCTTTTAAACAGGAGAAGTATGGATGTGTCCCGTGTGCTGAATTAAGCTTATTTACTACGTAATACAATAGACTATGCGTCTTGGGCACTGATTAGGGTGTCTGACTCACTTTTGCACTAGAAGCTGTTATTTCAAATGACTGAAACGTAGTGCTGATTTTCCATAAGCTTGGTAAACACTGTAATATTTCAGAATTTATCATATAGCCCACCATGCCTTTAATTTTCTGCAAATTGTCATGAAAAAATATAAAAAGGTATCCCTTTAATTTTACAAACCTAAAAGCCAGGAAAATGAAGCTTTGGAGCCAAGCAAAACGACATAATGCCGTATTACCGAACAGAGTAGCAAATGTTCCAGCCAGAGAATGGACATACATGTAGTTCAAGTAAACACTGATGGAAAACTTTGTTAAGTTAGTGTTGTAGACCCACAACACTGGCTGCATTTTATACAAACGTTTACAACACAATTAACAGTGAAGCCTATATAACCTCAGTGCAAATAAGTCAAATCCAAATATGCCAAGTAAGCCTTTGGCTTTTAGTAAACTGCTCCATGTTATGAGTCCACTTCTGACACACAGACTGCTGAGCACATGCACTAAGGCTGAGAGGAGGGATGCACTGAATGCTGAAAAGTGGCTGACTGCGATGCTGCGGATTGGACCGTAGGTTGCACAGGTGGTGGAGGTGGTGGCGGAGGTGGCTGCACTGGGGTCTGCGTGTTTGGAGAAGGAGGAGGAGTGGGACGTTTAAATTTGTCGGGGCTGTTACTTCTTCGTGGTGAAGGCCTCTGCAGAACAAATATTGAAATTATGTTTAACACACTCCTGAACAAAGTTAGGTGCAAGTCCTCTAATCAATTTATTGAGCTTGGCAAAGGAAAAAAAAAAAAAAAAAAAAAAAAAAAAAAANAAAAAAAAAAAAAAAAAAAACCACAAAAACGTCTGAACAGTTATGAGGGAAGAATCCATTTCAAAACATTGCAAGAATCACAATACAACTTTTACATAAAATAAATGTTACTCTGAAATGGAGTAGCAAAGGAAAGGGGAAGTACTTTTGAGATCAAACAGAACATGCGTTCCTTCTTGTCAGCTTGCAGGAAATGAACACAAGACATATGTCCTGAAGATACGTTTACCTATGATGACCAGCAACCTAAAAAGAAATGAGAGATGCTGTAAAGACAGCACCTCCCAGTTGTGCTTGCCCAACCAGTTAGGTGCTGATGAGCCTTTAACTTTATGCTGCTGGTGCATGAAGTCCAACTACGTGGTACCTGAGCATGGGTGGAAATGTTTCRAATGCCAGAAAGTCTGCCCAGAATCTCTAGCTTTCTGAAAGACTCTTACCCTGCACACTGGAGCAAGACCAAAGCATAATACACGTTGTTCTTTGGAGAACAAAAAAAGATTACAACCCTTTGAGCTGCAGGAGTGAAGCAGTTGTTAGAGAGCTCCCTTCAACAGAAACCACAGATTTTCAACAACCCGCACATTTAAACACAAAGATTTAAAACCCACTTTATCTTTACAAACCGGGGGGGGGAGGGGGGGGGGGAATCTTCTTTAATGTTAGCAATGTAAAAATATAAATTACACTGCACAACACTAACTTCTGCACTTTTGAAACCAAAATGCTCACTACTTACCGATCCAGTTAGCATTAACAAAGAACCTCAGGGCATGACAAACCACCCACCCACAATTAATCATCAACCACAGGTGACCAACTCTGGGGAGAAGCATGATTAGAGTGCTATACCAAATGTACTACAGGTAAAGTCAATTTATTCTGTAATGGAGATCAAAAATGAAGAGTCAAGAATCAAACTGCAGTTTAGTCAAATAATGTATATTGTATCTATTTTTCTGCACAACTATGTACAATAAATTAATGCTTTATGCGAAAAGCCAAGGGATTCTTGACAACTGACTGATGTCTCTGAAACACTTAAAATCATTTCTTGCATTTGTGTACATCTAATAATATGAAGGGACCTGGTTTCAGTATTGAGACAAAGCCAAGAGCTACTTATCAACACCTTTCTCAAAACAGTTAGTATTTTGTCCTGAAGATGATCTTTTTCATAGTGACTCAATGTGACACCAATTATTTTACAGTTTCAGAAAGATCAGTATTTCACAGAGACTGAACAGAACAAGTTCCTTAAAAAACCTTATTTATAAAATTAGGTTCCAGGTTTTCCAGAAGCATAAAGATCTTCCTGTGACTAACTCATGTGACACACAGCAGTGGGATGAACCCGGACCAGGATTCTACCTCCCTGCTGAGCTCCAGCTTCCCTTCCTGTTCTACCCATCATTGTAGCTTTCCCACCGATCTTTGCTCAATGAAATTAACAATTACCTTTGCACGCTCACCTAAATAAGCAGCCATATTTTAGCATTCTACTAGAAATTCTGTTGAAACATGTTTTCACATCTGAGAATGACAAGTATATGCAAAAACCTTGCAGGATATTTACATACTACCATACCCGTTGAGAAAAATCAAAATCGTCTTGATACAACAACTATAAGGTATTTTGCCAAATGGTTAATACTTAGGTTCTGTTTGCTCATTAAACTCCACAAATACTTAGAAGAAACACGATTAAGTAGAAATGCATCAAACATCGCAGGTAAAAAGGAAATAAATCCAGTTGAAAGATATGAGAAATTGCCCTAACAAATGTTTATATTAACTTTCTTCTTTGCCAATGAGAATAGAAAATAAGAGTTAACTGCCTGTTACAGTGACATGGTGGTAGCATTGTGTGTCATCCTGAAGAAAACCTGAGCTTGGAGCAACCTCAGATGACTCATCCGTCAGATGGTGGAGACTAGGAGAAAAATGAAAGCAATGTTTTTACTTCCCGGGATAGGCTTAGTAGCTTAGAACATCACTTCTCACACCCTGCCTGCTGATCCATAAGATGATACCTATTACTGTCCTTAAGATGATAATACATCCTATTCTTTTGCAGAAAATAAGGTTCTCCAAAAAGAATCAGTTTCTGAGGGGTGAAGAGGAAAATCAGGGTTGAAGAAAGCAGCAATAGATATCTTGGAGTAAGGAGACAAAAACAAACATTTACAAAAGTGTTTTGCAAAAAAGCTTAAGGACAAGCAATCATAACTTTTAAAAACCAAACTGACATTGGTAACAAGTATTTACTATTTTAAATACTTACTGTAATACCATGGGATGGTCCCATATGTTGCACATGAAGGCCTGGGGAATTGTAGTAAGACATTCCAGCTCTAGTCAGTGAAGTTGGTGGTGTGAAACCAACTGTGTGACTTGCATATGACAGACCTAAAAATTGTTAAAACAAGGTAACATCAACATTCCTGTTTATATTACAAACTAAAGTGTGAGGTTCTTTAAAATTTTTTAGTTCTGAATCAATGAATAGGTTAAGGTAACTGCCGCCAGATTAGACATCTAAAAAATATTCATT
The DNA here is from genome assembly GCA_035582835.1 of Phoebastria nigripes. Classification (NCBI taxonomy): domain Eukaryota; kingdom Metazoa; phylum Chordata; class Aves; order Procellariiformes; family Diomedeidae; genus Phoebastria; species Phoebastria nigripes. The sequence continues at coordinate 2,681,044 of JAYKAV010002988.1, forward strand.
GTACTGAAAAGCATGATGTAAAATTAATTTCTTTTCCTGTAGTAAACTACCATATGTTTCAAAACATACATTCCACAATGTTAAACATAACTTTTCACTTAACGTAAACGGTGTAAGGCTCCCCTGGCAGCTTAGTTTTAGTCCACAAGTATTTCCATCCAGCCTTCCATTTCTCCTCAGAGGAAATGGCTCCCTGAACAAAACACAGTCTGAAGAAGCAGAGAGGTTGTGCCTGGAGAAGCCATCTAGCACTGGGCCACTACGAGTTTCCACAAAGAAACTGGATGTAGGTGGCTCCTCCAAGGCATACCAGATCCGCACCCAGGCTTCCTCCTGTTTTGCCTTGGCATTTATAGGCAGGGACCCAAAGATCTTTAGGGCTGTGAAGTTAAAACATTGTGGGATTAGTTGCTAGCTGGACTATGCTATCAACTAACATTTAAAATTACAACTTGTTTTATCCACATTAAGGAAAGCCTAATATTCAAAAGTACAAATATCTAATTCTTCCATCTGAATATTTCCTTTCTGTAAGAACTAATTTATAAAAATGCAGAGTACCTGTATAGCTAACCAAGGTAAACAGAAACAGCAACTGCTAAGTGCTTAAAGTTCAGATCTTGAAGTGTTCTGAACATTTTGAGTATTTCTCAAAACAGCACACTTTCCAAAACCTTTAGCTCACTATTGCTTTCTGACAAAAATATCAGTAAGGCAGGAGACAAGACTTTCCTCAGCTGTTTAGTATTAGACATTAGCAGCTGCTTTGGAGAATTATGACCAAAAAAATTTCTAAAGGTCTATTAAACTTTTATAACACCACATTGGATTTAACAGTTTTCACATTTCTTCAACACTAAATCAATGCAAAACACTGCCACTGCAGCTACAGTATGCACCAACACCCAGCTTTGTCCTTAACTGCATGGCCACTCACTACAAGAAGGACATTGAGGTGCTGGAGCATGTCCAGAGAAGGKCAACGAAGCTGGTGAAGGGTCTGGAGAACAAGTCTGATGAGGAACGGCTGAGGGAACTGGGACTGTTCAGCCTGGAGAAGAGGAGGCTCAGGGGAGACCTTATCGCTCTCTACAACTACCTGAAAGGAGGTTGCAGTGAGGTGGGTGTTGGTCTCTTCTCCCAAGCAACTAGCAATAGGATGAGAGGAAATGGCCTCAAGTTGCGCCAGGGGAGGTTTAGATTGGACATTAGGAAAAATTTCTTTACTGAAAGAGTGGTTAAACATTGGAACAGGCTGCCCAGGGAAGTGGTGGAGTCACCATCCCTGGAGGTATTTAAAAGACGTGTAGATGTGGTGCTTAGGGACATGGTTTAGTGGGCATGGTGGTGTTGGGTTGATGGTTGGACTCGATGATCTTAGAGGTCTTTTCCAACCTTAATGATTCTATGATTCTAGGATTCTTTCTCTGTTTGTGCCTACAATTGATGAGACAAGATCTTGGGGTGGGGCGGGAAGCCTCATATCACTAATGAAGTCATGTAAGAAAACATACTCCCCTTGCTTCCTTCAATTCTGAATTTGATTCTGCTACATCCCCAATGTATGTCTGTTGCAAATTAGGAGTGACTCCAATGGAATTACTGTCACTTTAGAGTAGTTAAACAATGCAAATTAACAAAATTTTTGACTACATAATTTAATTGTCTGTACAGCACATGTTTTATAACTAAGTGCTTTTGTAAGCACAAGGACAGAAACAAGTCAATGTTCAGATAGGTAACAATGTGTTGCAAGTCAGAGACAAGAGCCCAGAACAATAAAAGGCAAAAAATACGCTTTAAGTCACCTTTGCAACACTACAATTTTGGACTGCTTTGGGATAAACCAGCTCCAAAAGTTTTACAAATGCAAGTCTACATGGCAGTCAAAGAAGCGATAACAGAGTAGTGCACATACATCCAAGGCAGCTCACCTCTGCAGCCCAAAATCTCTATCTATTCTAGCTGCAGAAGCAAAGCATAAAACAGTTTATCTACGCTAAAGGCTAATTGGTAATTAGAGTATCTAATCCCCAGCTGCCTAGGAATAGCATTACTTCCACAATCTTCAAAGTTCCATGCACTGTGCTAGAAATCTCAGCAGTACCTCGGCTTGAAAGAGCCCTCAAAAGCAGCATCTCAAGCCATGCAAGTACGAAAGGCTCTGGGATTCAGGAGCCAGAATCTCACTCATTAAACCTGACTGGCTATCCATATAAAATTATAGCATTTCTAACTGGTTTCAAATTATGTTTCTACAAATTCAGGCACATCATTTCCCAAACGAAACATGCCAAGTCATACAATGGCTTGATGCAAAATATAACTGTTGTATTATTCTGTGCTAATACTTTTGACAGTGTCTTACTGTACTACTTGAAGTACAAAGTACTCTCAAAAACTATTTGTTTTCATCCATTACTGTATTCATATATCCCAGACAGCTGTACAAAATTCCCTACTGATCTCATTAGTTCTCTAACAAACTGCTGCTTCTATTTTTCTGAAGTCTGAAACTTCCCAACTGTAGATATTAATTTATCAGATGTGAAGGAGAGTAATGTAGCTGCCTGTGCAGAAGTGCTAGCCTGGAACATTTACTGTACCAACATTACCAAAATTGTGAACTCTGTTAGAAATGATCATTTCAGCTATGCTGTTTTTAACTCTGCTTCAGACTGTGTTTCAGCATCCCCTGTCTGTGGGATATAATTGCCACTAGAACGCAGCACTCTTGTATCAACTACTGATGAGAAGTAAAGTCCACAGGGAACAAGGAATGTGCTTCAGTCCCAGTGTAGGAACAAACCGACAGAGTATGCCTGCACTGACATATAAGCATCTAAATTGGGTGCATTTTTAGGTAATCTAGGATGCAAGCCTATAAGTTACCAGATAATTCTTCCTACACATACTTTTAATTATAACCACTGTGTGGACTGCAGATACAATGTGCAGTTGACTATTATGAACACTGCACATGGATAACCACGAACATCCACAGTAGTTACTCCAGAACAGTTGTTAACATGACTATGTTCCTGTATACCCAGTTACAGGAAAAGGATAAGAAAACATGTATCGTTTTCTTGGTAACATACCTTGCAAAACACTGAAAGTCAAGTGATTTGGCTCATTTCATTGAAAAACTCTATCATAACGCTCATCTCTAACACCGTAACATGGCTTATGGCCGTAGCTAGTTTTCACGCATGCTTACTCCTTTTGCAACACCTGGATGAAAACTATCTTGAGTCCTCCTGAAAAACTAAAGTCAATCTTGGAAATTAAATAGTTTAAAGACATTTTATACGTTCTAGCAGACCTGTGTAATGAAATGTCTCAATCCCATCTTGCAGAATGTGTCGATATAGAGCACATCTCATTTGCCCTTACTGTAGGACTCTGCCTGACAGGTTCTAAAGATGAACTTGGGAAAGCAGGGCATGCAGGATTCACTTCATTATGTACAAGTGAGTTTGTCATCACCATATAACATCCATGGCCAATAACTTTTAATGAATGTCCAAGCGCAATTTTAAGGGAWTTTAAATTTCAGTCAATAAACGTGTTAGTAACACAAATACATTTCCTTTGACTTAAAAAATATATTCACTAATTAAGAACTCAGAAAAGGTTAGTTTACCTTTGTTGTACAAAGTACTAGAGACAGGAATTCTTAATTTTATAGTTATTGTTTTACAACAGAAAATAGCAAAAGTACAAAAGCCATTTCTCTACTAAAGAGAAATGGAAATTGACTTTTTTCCAACACGTTCAAGATTAGATTTCTATAAGAAGTCTTGATTCAGAGCACAATAGCAGTCTCATTACTAGTTCATCACCAAACTCTAGAAATCTGTTTGAACTATGCATCCTGTTGGGCAACTTCTATGGAGGCAGGGAGCGGGGGGAAAAAGAAGAGACAGTAAGAGAGAAAAAGAAAGAGCAAAAAAGAAATAAAAGTTCAAAGTGATAGCTCCTTAACTGACCTTTAATACCTGTTCACAGCRTAAAACAGAACCATCCGAAAACATGCTGCACTAGAAGACATCTAAGGCAAAACTATTCTTACATTTATGATGCAGTTTTTTTCTCCAGACTAGCTTTGAAAGGCTACTGACCTAAATATATTAATAGGGCACGTTACTATGTGATGCATACAATAATTTTAGAAACTGGGTTAAATATTTACCAGGTGATATAGGTCTGCTAGAACTTGGTGAGGGTGTATAAGGGATAGGACTGGACACAGTGCGAGGTCTTAATCCTTGTGCAGACATCTCATTAAAATATCTAACAAAAAAAGGTAAAGAATAATTAGATCAAACCTTTTAAATTGTGCCATGTTTTAAATGTTTCACTGTGGTTTTTTTCAATTCCCGTAAGAATCACGTTAGATTAATGAAGGACCAGTCACCTTTAGGAAGTCATGACAGGAACTCTCATCATTGCTGAAGACTCAGATACTGGCTTCAATGGAAATAGCTGGACTTATCTTAGTCATTTGCATTAAAACCATACAAGTTGCATATGATTAGAATAGTACATATTAAGGCCAGAGGTATAAATCATGTCATCAAATCTGACCTATACTACATTCTTGCACTTTACACATCATTTCTACATTGAATTCAATAGTTTGTCTGGCTGGAGTGTATCTTCCAGAAAGGCATTCAGCACTAATCTGAAATAATGAAAAGGGCGGCGGGGGGGTGGTGGGGAAATCATTAAAGTATTGATAATTTGTTCCAACAGCTGATCAGCCTCACAGTTAAAAACATGCCCTGTTTCCTACTTGAAGCCCTCTGGGTCTCAACGTTTAGCCATTTGCTCATCGTGTCTTTTGCCACTGGAACAGAGAGACATTTTGAACCCAGGACTTTCTCCCACTAAAGATACTTCCAGGTTATGTTGCAAGACACCTCCCACATTTCACTGTGATAAACTGAACAGATTAGAACCTCAGGCAAGGGATTTTTCCCCATCTGTAATAATTTTAGTGGTATTTATTTGTACTCTACTCGCTGAATACAGTGAAGCTTCTTCACAGCCATCAAGTGCTATATAAAAGGAGATAAAAATCATACCAATTGCTCCTACTTGCCACTTACTGTTTATATCTCAAAAGCAATTTTAAGTATTTTTTCCACAGCACTAGGCTGGCAGCTTTCAGGTTGACTTGCTTATGCACTCTCCACCTAGATTTTTCAGTCATTGTCTAGATTAGAGGTTCCCCTGCTCACCTTCTCCTGCACATATGGTTGCAAATCAGTGCACCTGGGTTTATATTATTACCTTTAGCTATGTTTCTTTACTGGACACAGCAAAGCAGCAGGCAAAATTAACTACCTAACAGCCCTTTGACTCTTACTTGTCTTCCCTTCTACACTGTGTTGTCAGAAATTCTTAGTAGCTACATTTATTTCCAGATCACAGAAAAAAACCACAACATGGATCAGCATTAAAAATATTCCTATTTGGTGGAACTCACAATGATGACTACTTCGAGGTCTGTAAGCCAGTTCACAAATTATTTGAAACATGTTTTGATACTGCATCTTATTGATTTTTAACCAGGATATTCAGAGTTACTAAGCCACAACACCTAACACAGGCAGTACACTGTAGTGATACCGAAGTTGGTTTAAATTTGGGTAGATCAGGTAATAAAAGTAGCTGCAATAGAGAACAACAGAAAATTAACAAACCGGCAAATTAAAGTTTAATTAAATAAGTTTTCTAAAGAGCTACCAGTGGCAAGGTTAGCGAAATTAAACTGACTAGGCTACCTCTGCAACATACAGTAACTTGTAATGCAGACAGTACGTGTATTACAGCAAGGCAGTGGTCTTTGTGATTTAAACGTATTTTATTCTACATAAAGACAATTTTCTGTAAGTCATCCTAGTACCCGGACGAGGTGATACGAAATAGCAGCACACCGTTAGTATGCTTCCTGGTTTCAGATATTCCCCTACTGCTCCAGAGAACAGGATGGAGATTGAGAAGACAAAGCTATTGCTAGTCAGGAGGATGAAGTTTTGGGAGAGCTGTGTATTTTGCATTCAGTAAAGCATCTTCATCTACCCCCATCTACAAAAAAATAAGTATCATCAGCTAATAGAATGCAACTGAAAAAACTGGAAATCTGATCCATCACCACCATCATTTTTAGGAAGACAATGTAAGCTGACAAAAGTTTACATTTTAAAATCATTACTGCATGTAGTTCCACAAWTATTTTGTCTACACAGTTCTCCTAAGACTTATCACTCTTCATACCTGCTTTGTCCTTCCCTTTACTTTGTATTACTTACACTGCAAATACCTGTTTTGGAGCAATTCTGTCATGCCTCTGTAGTACCAAGAAAATCAACATGACAATGAAATTTCTTAGAAGTACAGAACAGTTAATTAAATTTTCCTGCATTTTATTGATTACCACTACCTACAACTGGTTGACAAAAAAATTATTAGGATACTCTACATTTTTGGATTAATACTGGTAATTCATACAGATTTTGACTGTATTTCCATTACAATGTAAATGTTGGCAGAAAAGTTAGTGTTTCTAAYAATTTAATTTATATAGTATTCACTACATCTTAATACCAGATGCTACTGCAATATATGTCAGTTGCCTAGTATTTCATTAAAATGAAAACACTACCTTGAATTTTAAGGGTGCTCCTTGAAACAAAATGTCTGGTACTTTGTTTCTGGTAAATTACGGCTTATAACAAATATACTGATGACCCAAGAAGAAATATCTCAGTATCAGAAGAATACACAGCACAGGGTAACTTTTTTTTTTTTTTAAAGGACCACTATAAATCCAAAATAATGTAAAACAGTACAACAAAATGATGAGCATTTGATAAAAAATAAGAATGTTTTATTCGAAGTGTACTTAACCTTTTTCAAGATATAACACTGTCATATGACTATGACGTGAGAAAACACTAAAAGGCATCATATAAAACCATGAAAAACTCAAGACTATCTGTAAGGTCAGTGCAAGCAACGCAGCTTGCAGTAGAGGAAAAAAAATCAAGGATGTTATGGTTTGGACATCAAGAACAACCCAACAGTTCTGGAATCGCTTCCTCTCTCCAAGGCTTTACACAGTATCCCTTTGTATCTGGCTGAACACATTTTACTTTCTGCAAAGGACAAATTAGCCCCAAGTAAGGACATTGTTCCTACCTCACAGAATTCCTTGCAGTTACCAAGTTAGGGACAAAACAAAGGCACTATGATCGAATTATCCTGAATCTCAACTCCACAGCTATATTTATTTCAATGTACATTATCAAAACACTAAGCAATCTTCAGATACAAGTATTTTCTTTCTCACTGTTAAAACTAATGCAATTTCAACACAAGTTTGATACAATTCTACTGAAGATATTCCTGGACCATGCTGAAATTTGATATTTACATTAAACCCATATACAGGTTACTTCTATAAATACTTATTCTATAATATTCAAAAAGAAGTATGAATACTGATTAATAAGCTCAATGCCAACATATCTGGATGGCTAGAAAATACAAACCTTTCATCGTCCATTTCTAAGCTGGATTCACTTTCTGACAGTTGCCTGCAGAGTGCTTCCCTACGTTCCATTTCCCTCTGTAATTTTCTTTGAAGTCTCAAGTTTTCTTCTCTCATATGTCGCTCCTCTTCTAAATATTGTGCCATCTTCTCTGAATCTGAAGTTCAGAATTTTGTTAAAATTTGATTAAAATTCAATTTCACAGACAGGCAAATACGTTGTACCTAATTTTACTCCAGTACTTCAAGAATGAGGGTGTAGAAAATGCTCAGGATGGATCACTCAAAATTCTCATCTCTAATTCATTAGTTCAAAGCCTAATTCAGAACAGTGGCTACTAAAATAAATTACTGGTTGACAGCAATTTTGGAAATAAAAGGTAAAAAGCAAAAAAAAGTTTTAAGTATTTACTTAAATTAATTTGAAAAGAAAGGAAAAAAGTCATGAAGAAGAAAATAAAACCAAAACCATAAAGAAGAAATACAATGATTCTTGCTCCATTAAAATAACGCTATTCCATGTTTACAAAGATTCTACTGCAACACACAGAAGAAATTATTTTAAAAGTATATTTCCATTTTGAAGGAGGAATCACAAAACAAGTTCTGAAACCCAAAACACTCAAACTTGTATTAAATTGCTACCTTACATGTATTCTATGGCATTCTTTCAATTACACATTTTATCATAGAGTTTGGCCAGCAGAACATGTACCGATATTAAAAGCCAACAAGTGGTTTACTGTTTACATCAAAGGGCAATTTGAGTTTGCAATTCTAAACAAGTTCAGCAAACATCACTTAAATGGTCTGGTATCACAAGCTATTTAAAGTGATAAAATCAAATTACGGAAAGCTACGAAGCATTTTGACAGACTATTTAAATAAAATGGAACACATGATGAAGACTTATGACACACAATGTATTTTGTGAGGTTTTCTAATGTTGGATCAAGTTTACAGTTAATTCCTTGATATTAAAAAAAACAAATTATGATTCATTATGCTTTGTCATCACTTCTTTATGCAGCATCCTTCAATCAAAATATTCCTGTTTTAGAAGACTGTTCCCAAACTATCAACAATACATGATTTATCTCTCTTCTGTGGAAATACCACTTCTAAATGTAACACCATCGCTTATTTAAAACTATTATTATACCAAAACAGTTCCTAGACTAGAAGTGCTTCAGGAATACAAAATGTAATACCAATATCAGAATTTAGTAAGCAGATTTTATTAAGTATTTATGAATAACACTAGAGGTTCTCTAATGACCACATATTGCAAACACCAAACTGAAAACTGTATTTGTTTCATCTTCTGCTTGCAGGCTAGCACATCCACCATTTCCATCAGTATTGCTATTCATATGGCAGCTCTGTTTAATCTGTTCACAAAGGGAAATAGTACTTTTAAACCTTGATCTTATTTTCAATGAGAATTTGACTTTAAATGCTTCTGAATTTTTACTCTAAATCACAATAACTCAAAAAGAAACCACTTAAAAATAATAAAGAATACTTGCAATGAAATTAATTAGGCTAGATTCATACAAAGAGTACTTTAAATCTAAGGCCTTGCTCTTGTTCTGAAGTTCAGTAAGTGAAGGCTGCAGTGCAGAATTGGCAAGTACCAAGATTAGCAGTTCTTATCTTCTTTTAACTGACACAAATTATTAATACCACAAACTTGCACACAAGGCCTCTGCAAAAGAGTACTCTCCCATCATCTCTGTCTTTAAGGAGAGCCGCTGCCTCTGGCAAGCTGTTTCTCTAAACGGGGCTTGAAATACTGCAGTCAGCCTGTCAAGACCAACACACTAGAAGGGGGAGAATATTGCCTGTTTCCCACTTGCCCAAATTTTTCTGTCTATGGTTAGGTATCTACTTACCTATCAATTGAAATATAATGCTACTGACTAGGAACTAGGCAGAACTGATGAAACTCAGATAGAAATTTTAGATTTAGCATGAAGGAATGAAGGATCGGCATTGCAAAGATCACAGGAAGGCGCAAGCAACCTTCCTGCCAGCTGAGACCATGTGCTCAGAGCCGTAGCCTCTCCTCTTTAAAGGCAGGGCAAAAAGCAGGCTTTCCACTTTTGGTCAAGGGTCCATGACACTTTTCACAACAGAAACACGAGGACTTCTACACAACTATTTATTCTGTTCACCTTCAAAGTGATCTTACACAGGTAAGAACAAAATAAGATTACTTGTTCTGCTATATTGTGAAGTCAAATAACTGCCTCAACAACTAGTCTAACACAGCTACAAACAATTATTTAAAGGTAGCTGCAATCATTAACAAGTGAAATTCTTATATACAACTTAACTTTATTTTGCTAGCTGTTAATTCTTTTAAGTAATTCTTAATTTATAACAAGATTCTTACAAAGTAGGCCATAAGTATGTTTTGAAAAATCTGTATGTTGAAATACTGCTAAGTCTCTGAAAAAAAGATAGAAACATTTTTTCTGGCCCAAAATATTCAAGAAATATTTGTTGATTCTTCCGGGCACCCTTCTAGTAAAGCTAAAAAAAACCTAAACTGCAGTATAAATACATCAACGAGCAATAATACTGCATTATGAAAATGTTTTAATCCAAAGCTGCCCTATTTTTTTCCTTCTACCTTAAATTCAAACTCATGAAAGTATACATATAAAAATCTTACATTACACAAACTTAAAAAGATTTAAAGCAAGTTGTTTACTCACGCTGTAACTGTGCAGCCCTCAGTTGTTTCTTTAACCTCTCCACTTCATTCTTTAAAAATCTGATATGTCTCATCATATTTTCTGGAGAATCTATCTCCATTGATATGTCTCTGGGTGACGGTGGAGCAGATACTGGCTGGTCTAATTTCTCCTGCAAAATTCTGTATGAAAAATAGTTCAAACTTTACCTTCAATTATAACGAAAAGAAAACACCTTAAATCCCCCAGAAAGCCACTGCAAGGATTCTGACAGGTATGCAAGATTTATTTTAACTACTGGTTTTTGGGGAGAGAATTTTGGGAGGGTTTATAATGCTTTCTTTTTTAACTCAAAATAAAAAAAAGGTAAAATTTGTTCTCCAAGCACAGATGGATTTTCTAAAATATTCAGACATTGACACTCCCAAATATTTCTGCATACAGTTCAGGAAAAACAAATTCTGGACTATGTATATTTACCTCAGTTTTATACCCAAATATTTTTTTTATATATATATATATATATATATATATAAAAAAATCATATATATATATACACACACTCTCTCTCTCTAATATACTTATTCCACAAAATCATTTCTAAGCAAATTCATTTAATCTCTTATGAGTTTTTACATTTATGTTCTTAGAGGAAGAACACATATTCAAGATGAAAAGATAAGTAAAGCATGTCTATGGTGAAACAGAAGCTTTTCTGCGTTTCACCATTACCAAAAGAGAAAACTTCACAGACATTTTCTGAAGCATAGTCAAATAGTCTCCCCCCCATTTTTTTTTTTTTTTTTTTTTTTTAAATCTCCAAACAGAAAGGTATTCCATATAGTCAAGGTTTCAAATACCTCAACTGATTGTAAATTCAGGAGTAATAAACTTCTCTTATAATGAAATAAGCATATGGTAGATATTAAATGTTCTAAGTCACGATTTTTGGAGTTAATATTTGAAGTATTTTTCAGCCTGAAAGCATGAAACTGTTCATCCCTAGAAACATGTTGATTGGCCAGATCCAACTCTGCCCTGAAGAGCAGGGACAGCACTATGCAAGCACAACTCTTTGCATGGCCTAGTATTCACACATACCATACAAAGTGGTACCAAAGCATGGTCTGACTCCACCATAGCTCCTTGTAAGAAGGCACACAGTCTGAGATAAATTAAACCAGAAATGGTTTGGCTTGAAGAAGGCTTTAAATCTAAGATGCACAAAAATCCTACCAAGGGCCCATCCCGCTATGGATTTACCACTGTTAAATACCACATGTAGCTCTTCAGAGCACCTTCCACACAGCAGGGCTCTGCAAAATAAAACTACAAAACCTGCAGTTCACCTAGGCTCAGGTGTTTTCTGAGGCCCCAGTCAAGATTCAGAGTCACACTAACATAACTGTCCTTAAACATGTAGAAGAAAATAAGGTATTAATCATCTCTTCTCCCCTACTCCCCCCAAGAACAGAGTTCTTGTAATATGGCATTAAAGAGAGGGTTGCTTTAATACATATTTTTAATCTTGGTTTTCCCAGGAATATAAAGTCTCAATGTCTTAACTTCTATTGAAGAAGCAGCGGGAGGTCACAATGTCATGAGTGCACACCACTGAGAAAAAGCTGAAGTTTTCTTCGAGCAGATAAGGAAAAAACAAGAGCTTCTCATAACAAGTACACTAAAATACCACGTTATTTTCTCTGGGCCACAAATACAAAGCTGACCCCAAACCAGAAGCTTTAAAAAGAGTCTATCAGCAGTTGAAAAAATTCAGCAAATTCCTTCAAGCTTTCCCAGGTCATTTCTTATACTATTTAGCTTCATCTACTTTAAGCAATCAAGGATGTGGCATCATGTAAACAAGGAGCTTTACAACTGTTTTAACCTCCAGGTTTTCATAGATTAAAACAACTCTTATGGGACAGAAATGAACATATTTAACCCAGAACATGATGTATTAAAAAGATATCTCTCCCACAGTAACAAACACACTGCAACAAGACAAACCGTTTTTCTGCTTCAAGCTTATCCATCCTCTTCCAGAGACGATTCACTAGTGCTTCTTGTTCTTGTTCCAAAGTATTTTCAAGGTCAATCTTCTCACGTCTTAGCTGGAGAAGACAGACAATCAATGAAAACGATGGAAATATATTTTTTGCAAGGAACTGTCATTATGAAGGATCATTGCTATAACAACGCCATTTTACATGAAGCTCTATGACAGCAAGGAGAAGGCGAAGACACAAAAATCGGGCACAACACACTGGTCACAGAGCCAGTGAAAAATCAAGAGATTCAGGAGTTGCACAGTTGTCATGTCCTTAACAGAAATTTTTCTCACAGAACTTGTTGTCTCTGGCCAATAAGGAGGAGCTTGAAACCTGGACACATGGTCAGTGATGACATGACAGGCCTATTCAAAAGACATCTCCTATTCCATGCGTCTCTGAAGTTCAAACTGAATTTACTGTCCACTACACCAACATTATTTCTTTTGAAAAATTTTAGACTTTTTTAGTGGAAGAATCACAGTTAAGTAGCCCAGAAATGGAAGAGAAGACATGTTTGCCTTGTGTTAGAAAAAGGAGCGACATAACAAAAATAGTAAAGAAAAAATTATGTGAACTGCCTGAAGTGTTACTGTATCAACCCTTACTAGCAGAAACAAATGTAGTTCTATCTTAGCAAAGGCTTTATAAAAAGTAAATGCTTAACTTGACATTATTCCCATTGACTTACTGTGTGAACAAACATTCTTGAGTCTACTATAAGCTAATAAAAGCAGATATAATGTAGAACCACACATGAAGAAATCTATTATTAGTATTTTAGTACAAATACAATGCAAATATTAATAAGAATACACTAGAATACTAAGAGGCATAGCTGATCTTATTCAGTAACACTGGCAGCTGAACTCCAGAAGTTAGCAATAATGAAACATATGAATGAAATAATAGATCATGAATATAGATAATAAATAATAGATCATGAATAATAGATAGATGAAATAATGAAATAGATCAACACCTTTACAGGTGGAAAATAGCATGGAGTTGTTTTTCCCAGCCAAGCCTTAGTTAACACTCACCACCTTCCTGATGGGCAAATAATCCCACGTTACAAAATGGAAAGACTGAAAACAGATTAAGTGATTTCCTTGCACGTTTACTGCGTCACTGCGTGAAGTGCTATTACAGCATCTAAATCTGTAAGGGCTCTGTGCTAACCACTAAATTTACATTGAGACACCCAAACAAAATTTAAACTTACGCACTTCAGGTAACAGTGCAAGTTTAATGAACGTACAACTTTCTTCTTTAAAGCTTAGAGGAATTAGTTACTGTAAGTAAAAATAGACATATATTGATGAGTAATAGTGAACATAATTAGAAAAAGAAACACTGTTTAGTAAATCTTTCCATGTCTGAGTTTCCAGATGTACATTAACAGTTGAGGGAACTTACACTTCAATAAAAGAGAAGTCAGGAGCAACATGCTTCAGCCTCACACGAGGGATGAGAATTTGGATCCTGACTGACACTTCGTTCCCCACACCAGCAGGAGCTGGAGTGGTATGAAGGCAAAGGGCTCAGCCCCGGTAGATAGAGAGCGYTTTGCCTTAGGGCACTGCTCATTAGCCAGTTTGGTCAATGCTTGGGGCTGACAGCGTTCAGAGGGAAGAAAGTACACAAAACGTTCTGGGAATCTGCACACCATGCTTCTACACCACCAACACGCAGACCTTCACTACATTGCATAGCTATCTATATAAACACCTGATGAAAAAGGTTTGAGTGCAGATCACTACTTCTGCAGCAATGGTTTTTGAATCACTTCAGTGCAGCATGGTTTAGACTCGCTTGCTCTGACATAGTCTTTTTACAACTATGTTATTGATCTAGCACCAAACAAACCCACAAAAACACACTGATGAAAATAAACCTGTATCATTTAATGGTAGGAAGAAGAGCACACTGGAATTTGAAGACAGAGTAAATTATTTATAACCCTGGATTTGAAAAATCTAAGATTACATTTAGTATTATAGCAACCATCACCAAGGCAGTGGAGTCCATTAATTAGAAATCTGCATGTAGATGAGCATGCACAAAGGCAAAGTCAAATCATCAGCAACAATATACAAATGAGCCTTGTGTGGTGCCCTGAAGGCTGATAGACATGCTCTGATGAAACACCAAAGAAACTGGGTTGTGAAAGAGAGATCTAAAACTCCCCATTTCCAGCAATATGAAAACACAATGGAAACAAGTATCTTCCTTTCCTGATCTTGAGCGTTGTCCCAGTTCCTCCCAGTGTCAGGATATTAAAGCTTTGAGGATGAACACCTTGAATTGAACCTACAGGAGAAGTGACTGCAGCATCCTGACCACAGCTGTGAATTCAGAGAATAGGTATATTTGTTTTGCACTAGGTAGTTTCAAGTGTACTTTGAAATGCAGTCTAACTCTAGTCAATGAATTTGTTAGGAACGTGATAATATTCTGAGCGAAAATAAGCAGGATAGGATTATATCTGAAGACAAAACCAGCAGATCTGTCACTACTAGTGGAGTAGTAGTGGGGTAGTATATGGGTTCAAAGTTACTTTCCAATCAAACATCATTTAATTTTTACCATCACAACAGGGAAACGAGGAAGTATTGTTTGCTTTTTTGGACCTTAATCTTCCCTTCAGAGGAAGGGAAAATTCCCTTTCAACCTTCCTCACCATCCAATTATGTTTCTCTCGTCTCTCTCTCTCTCTCTCATGCATACACTTAACTTTACTTCAATGCAGCTAAAATACCCATTGTCTATGTATTCCTGGATTACTGCTTCTTCAGTCTTCTTGCCAACTTACTAACAAGCACAACTGTTCCTTCGTGAAATGGAGATCTTCCAAATCAATGAAAGTTGAATACGATCTCTGCCTAAGCCCACTATCCCAAATTTCACTTCTCTGCTTCTCATCTGCCCCTCCCCCTTTGTAGCTTTAATTCTTTGCTGCTCTCCAAGAATACCTTTCCAGAAGATTTTACACATTTCATGTTCTTCTCCTTTCAAAGAAGCAAAGGAGATGATTATTAGCAGTTTAGTTCTTATTTCTCATCTCCTAACTGCATCAATTCTAGTTTCTCACTGTACTGTATGAAATAGAAAAGCAATTTAAAAGAGTAACAGCAAGACTACACAAAATTGGCCTCTGTAGGACAAAAATGACAGCTATTTATTTCCTATCAAACCACTGAACTATAACACAGAACATTATTGCTCATTTTAACTGAGACATTCAGTTAATGAGAGAGTCACATGTTGCAAATTTCTTCACCATTAGCCTTCAGAGAAGAATGTTCTGCCACTTCAAGCTGACAAGAAAATTAAGTCAGGTCACATTTGAACCTTAAGATCCAACTTAATTTTTTATTTAGGAATAACATTCTACGCAGCCATCACTGCTACAAACCGGCTACCTACCAATCACCTGTGGCATAAGCAGCTCAGATGAGAGAAAGCAAAGGAGGAAGAACACAAAGCATGGATAATTCATGTTCCATATTTTAAAAATAATAGTTTAGTGAACATATGTTGTAACTATCTGCTCGCTGATTACAGTGTTAGATCTAGTAATGCAGCCCTAGATTACGTTCAAAGCATTGCTGAAGTACTCCTTCCAAGCCCTGTTTAACAGGTCTCGCAAAAGTTACGCTGAAGCATTGTGGCAATGTGTACAATAAAGGCAACATTGCTCTGCTCACAACTTTTGGTTGCTTCTTGCTAGGTACAGCACATGCCCCAAAGGCTGTTGCTTCAGCTGGTTAATTAGCACAATAAGCTTTTTTTGTTTAATTTGTGTAAGAGAAGAAAGCATGCTGAAGTTCAAAGTAACTTGGAGATCTACTATACCTCACTGTAAGAGAAAACAAAGGTATACATTGCATTACATATAAACATGCATGGAATTTCTAAGTAAGACTGACAGCCAAATTTAACATTTTCACAAACAAAGTAAGTTTTCAAGGTCTGATATTTGAGAGAAAGACCTTTGAGCATCCATGCTTTTTGAACAATCTATCATTGATATTCAAATGTAGCAACAAGTTTTTGAATTTTATTATTTCACAAGTCTGTCTGCCCACAATGATAGGAAAATAAATACCATTAAGATTTCAGCTGTGGCTCATGCTAACGTTTCAAAGACTAAAACAGCTTAATATGTAAGCTTACTTTGCATTTTGATTAAGTGGCCGCCACCACCATCTTGTGGCTAAGAGAATTATTTCAATCTCATGTTAATTTCCATGCTGGTTAAGGACTTGCTGGCAACTACATCTTCCTACCTTTCTATTTTTCAATTTGTTCCATAGATCTCTCCATACAGAATGTTAGCATAAGAATCAAGAAAACCCATTTCAACATTAAGATACCCATTAATTAATTTATCCACAATATCAACAGAAATAGGAGAGTCATACAAAACTGGCAGAAATTCAGATTACCAGCAACAAAAAAGTTCCACATCTGATAGAACAGCAAAAAAATTCACAAAAATAATGTACTATATTTATACCACCCAAATTATTGGACTTCCACAAGCCAGAAAAACTGAAGTTCTTTAACAAGCCTATATGCTTCATCAATTTGCCTTTTAAGTCAAAGGGACTCCTACTAATGCCACTGAGATGCTTTGATGCACATGCCTAAAATTAGGCATAAGAGCAGTCCCAATGTCTGAACTTCCAGTGGAAACATGACCTAAACAAGTGGTGTTTTATCTCTGCAATCTTCATAGCTGTCTAGGGAGAAAGGGAGTTGGATGTAGTCAAACCTCAGATCTTTTTAAGCATACACACAGCTGACATCTCACAGTTCGAGTCCTGTGCTATCCAAGCTACCACAAAAAGGTGACCAAGAGCACAACTAGACCACATACATATCGTTTACTGTTGCGCTTAACCGCTATCAGAAGTGAGAGTCTTTCTCCCTAGCAGCATGAGAGTGGAAGCTGATGAACAGCAACAAGAAGCATTACTTACCAAAAGTTGTTTGCAAAAATCACAGCTGTCCAGCAGACATGAAGGCCTGCGGTAAGACTACTAAAAGTTATAATGGCCATGAAAAAAAATTAATCAAAGTTTCTCATAATAAATTATGTTAATGATTTATTGCTTTGAAAGTCAAACTGACTTTTCTATATTCTTGATATCCGGTTTCTTACGCGCTTAAAAAATTAAATCTAATCCAAAACAAGTATTTTTTTTTTTCAGAATCCCTTGTTTTACAGTCATATAATTCTGCAAGTAACGAGTTACCTGCTCCAGGGTTAGCTGCTTCGAAATTGTATCATTTTCCAGTTTTTTAATCTTCTTCATCAGTTTGTTCACTTGAAATTCCTGTTCCTGCTCTAAATGCTGCTCCAGTTCAGCTTTCTCATGCTGCAGCTAAAAATTTAGGAGACATGGAAGTATTTTAAACACACAAATAAAAGTATGAAACATTATGCATCTTTTATATGTTTATTTACACATGTTTATTCTTACTGCACGGTAAGTTCTCTACTGATAATTCTTCTCAAAAGACTTCAAAATGCACAACCCACCCAACAGCCCTTCAAAAAGCAACATTTTAAAACGTGGTCCATTTACAAAGCAGATGGAAGTAAAGTAAACTACATTTCCAAATATTTAATAAAGTCAAAACAAAATAGATACATTATATATAGCATATAAAATAATTATAGACATTTCAAAAGTCAAAAATCTATCATAATGTTCATGAAAGCATTAATTTTAATCTAAATGCATCATCTCAAGAGCACCCAAAGCATAAAATGCAGGTCTTAGCACTTCCTTCTCCCAGACAGCTGAAAGCTTAAAATCATGACTGAAGTGATACTACTGAAATTGCTGTGCAACAAGATAGTAAAAAAAATAAATCTAATTTCTACTCCTATGCTATCAAGAATCAAAAGATTTTGATGACATAAAAACACCGGTTATTTCAATTCAATGTTATAAATTTTCTTAACGCTCAAGGGAAATTTTTTCTCAGTTAACATTTCCAATGGAAAAAAATCTTTACTCTCAAAGCTCTCAAGCAGATGGAAACAAAAAACAAAACCCCACATTTTAACATAAATTATGGCTTGGAGTAGAGTCACTTTTAACATTAAAGTCAAAATCACAATGGAATCCCGCTGAGACAGGGATCCAAGTCTTCCTGTGGCTAAAACAGTGTGACTGGCACCATGGTACGACCACGTGAATTTGGCTTAGAGAAAAGCAAATGTCACCAAAAGACAATGGTGTAATTACACCATGCTCTGGCCATGCACTGAAAATTGCAGGCACTTTTTTCCACCTGCTTGTCTTCTATGCCAGTTCTTCTGGCTATCACATAACAACACGTAAGATCATAGTGTTTAAATGTGTGAGGAAAATCTGAGGAAATGGAGACACACCTCACAGTCGTGGACACAAGTCGAAGTTGCTGGATATCCACAGTGAAGCTTAATACAAGCTAAAATTGCTAGTTCATTAATTCAGTTCCTTTTGCTGCTATTTAGAGACAAAATGGTCTGTGAAGTGCAGCCTGGCAGAGAGTTCAGAGCAGAAAGGGTTGTGTGGAGAAAGCACTAGGCAGACAGTAACTACTTGGCAATATACATATGGGAGAAGTTTGTAGTTTAACTGTGTTTTCAGGGCTTATCAATTTCGAGATTTTATTTTTCACAAATTAAAATAAACACAGAATAGTAATTAAAAAAATAGAGATTTATTCCTTTCACTTACTAAATTACAGCATATTTTCCAAAACCCCTGACGCTCATGGAAATTCCCATGCACTTGAGGAAGCCACCTAGACTCCAACATGATAATCACTGAGACTATCATGGCAGCTCTTGATCAAATGGTTAGGAAATTTTGTTAAACTGTCTAGTTGGAAATAAAGCCATTTCATTTCTCGTGTGAGAATACACAGGGCTGCTAAGTGAGATTTTAATTAGAATAAAAATTTATATTCACACTTATAAATGAAAATACTGTTTGTGGTGTTTGATAATCAAAAATTTGAAGTTTCTTATTTCAGTATTGGAGTTAAGATTGGTTGGAAAAAAACAGGTTTAATATGGAAAGGACATTATTTAGTCTCACAACTCCGTAAGCCCCTCTCCCTTCCTTCCCCACCCCTATGCAGCAGCTACAGTTTAAGACTGAAGACAGCCAAAGAGCCCAAGGAGCAGACAGCACGCGGATTACCACCTAGCTCAAGGTACTTGCTGCACTTTCATCAATCTTCATTTTGCTTCATTAAAAAAGCTAGATGCTTTTTTTTCACCTAAGTAAAAATTGAGACCAAAGCCAGTTGCTGTAATCAGCTTGTATTTAGTTAGCATATTAAACTGCGTGAAAAGGCACATAGCCAGAATCTCTTACTCAGCCTAAAGCCAGATGCTGCAACAGAAAGCGTGTGGCTGGGGACTGCTAGCGTTTGCAGACAGTCCGGTGAGTCAGGCAGATCATACAGTCGTATGAAGGCACCTCAAACCAACTTAACAACAAATACTGTTTCTTGCTCTTGTGTGCTTCATGCAAATGCAACTACTGTATTATTTAAAACAAATTGAGCTGCAATAGCACAATCTTGCTTGTCAAATCATTCCTTTTAAAGCTTGCTGGAATTTCCACCACACAGGAACTGATAAGGCTTACTCGTTAGATCTGTAGCTGCTGTGTAGCATCTACTAAACCCTACCTTGGGAGTGTGAACACACTGCAGCCAAAGGACCATTCCAGCTGATCAGAAAGCTAATAAGTGAAGCCAGGAGAGATCTATTACAGGAATATCTTCTATTCTGATTTTAACATAAATACACCAGAAAGCGAAGTGACTGGGAATAAAAAGAAACCCACAAACACTTTCCCCTTGAGTGCTAAAAGGGATTATAACATGAAAGCCCTCTCGGACATTCTGATGAACCTCCTTTATTGTGCTACTCCCATTCACCCTTTCGACTTCATTATTCAAAGTGGAAGAAAAATACTAATAACACACCCCAAAATACATATTAATGGTGTCTGTCACTCATAATTGGATAAAATAATTTTTCCCTTTTATTGGCTTTGATCACAAAAACAAACCAAACCAAACAAAAACCAGTTAATGCTGAAACCCTAATGCTGAAAAACAGCATTGCTAACAATGAGAAAATATCCACTGGTAAAACACTGGTGGATACTGTTTATTTTACTTCRTAAAGTAAGAGAGTATTTTCAAACTGTTTTTAATTATATGCAATTATAGTAACAACTGTTTACAGATACACCTATGGCTGCCAGCTAAAGAGAAGGAAAAAATGTGTTAGAACGTATCACCTTGATGAAGAGGTCTTAGAGACCCTGAATTGCATATGAAAACTGTAGGAGAGATACTGGGGGAATTTTCAGCTATGTAAGATCAGAGACGGGTTTAGCGCAAGAGAGACAGCTAATACTTTAAAGTGAGAACGGGGCTATCAAATACAAAGCTTAGCAGCAGAAAGAGTGCATGCGTTAGTTCAGGTAAGTCCTATACAACCACAGTAATATCCTTCTCTCTCTACAGAAATAAGTTTCCTGATACAATGCAGGACCACATTTACCTTACTTTCTTACTGTACTGGCTTATTCTGGGACAGTGGAAAGTGTTTTTATGAAATAATGAAGCTAATGGATGAAGTTCCCCCTTAAAAGAACACCCTCGTTTATCCCCCAGACTATGACCTTGTACATTGTACTGAACAATGTCTATTTTTAGTACTCCAGTCCTCAAAAGTTGTCCAATTCCTCCTTTGCTGCATCCTGAAAGTCCTATTTATTAACAAATTTGTATCAGCAGTTTGCCTCCTCTCTATGTCCAGATGTTCATCAAATACATGATAGATGAGCTGACTCTGTTCCACACAATCACATTTGCATCCTTGAGCTGACGCATCGTATTTTGGAGAGCAGGAAGGGTAATAGCTTATGTTTACAGACTTACAATTTTTGAAAGAATTGTCAAGAACCAGACTTGCATGAGAAACAGCTCTGTATAGCCTCCCAATTACTTAATCTGCCTCACTACACATTATGCTATTATCTTGGTATGTCGTAACATTTTACTTTCAAGGACAGATACTTGGACCAATTTGCACTTCCAAAAGTATAAGGGTATTGAAAAAAATCTGCATTTGATTTTGAAAAGGACTGTTGCACAATTTAAAGAATAATTGACTTTGTAAGTTCAAACAATATTAAAAATTAATTACTCTTTTGAGCAGCCTCGTTTCACAAAAGATAAATTTTCAAGATTTACTACTGTAAATTTCAAAACAGTAACTGAACAAGTCCACGTCCACAGTTGCAAGAACAGATCCTGCATCAAAACACTCTAATGATACTCTGCAAAATATTACTACCATTCTATAATGACTAGGGATCAAGGACTCTAAAAATATTGTTCCAAACTTTCCAGAGACTTAGTCAGGTAGACAAAAATATAATTAGTGTAAGTACATGGGAAAATATAGTGAATGTTTATAAGGCCTGTAAGAACTATATCAGGAATGTATGTGATGAAAAGCTTTTGTTTACTCCAAAACCTCTGTTGAGATGCATGTGCTCCTTCATCTCTGCAGCATTCAGCCTAGAAAATTAAAAATTATACTAAACAAAGGAAATTTAACTAGTAAAAGCATACACTCATTTATTGGTCTTGTAGAGGCAGTAAAAGCCAATGCCACACAGTTATAAACAGGTATTATCAAGCAATGGTATGGCACCAGAAAGCCTGGCAACAGGAAGACAGTATTATTCCAGTGACAACACCTTCTTTTATGTGCTACTGTGTACATGTAGAATCAGTCTGGCATACAGCAAAATGTTTCAAAATTAATTTCTTACAATATTGAAAACCTGATGTAACTCTGTGTTTTATAATAGTAATGCACATCATGCTGAACTGGGAAATTCTTGTTAGGCTGTTAGCGAGCAGCGCTGCAGCTCGTGCTCTGGCAGACAGCTTTCACATTTAAAACGTTTTAACATTCTGGGAGCTCATTCCAGATGCCACTCTGAATGCATCACATAAGCCCCTGCGATTGTGACAAACAAAGGTCTGACAAAGCAAAAAACACTATGAAAAAGTCCCTCTGCTAGGTGGCTTTCAACTGAGTAACATGGCAGTAATTTTGACACAGCCACAGACTAGTAAATACTTGAAAAATTAAGAGACTACAAATCATTTGCAGTTTACCAGAAGTACACCCCTCCCTCTGTTCCAAAAGGCAAAGTCTTAGACAGAACAGCTTCATACGCATTTTTTTTTCCCCTCAGTCATACAAAAAGCAGGAAGCCAGCTGATGCACAATGTCTGACAGCATGAATTTTGGAAGTCTAGTTCCAGGTCAGACCAATGTTGCCTGGCAAACACACACAGAGATTAAGAGTTTAACCCCAAACAGCAGAGAACAGTGGAACAACCAATTACTGCTGACATTTCCACTGGAGACTACTGTATTTCTGGTTAAGTCATCATCCAAAGTCTGCATCTAATTTAGCTAGAATTCTCTCCAGAGCAAAGGTACCAAAAATGGAAGTGGGCATTTATCAATTCATTATTAGCCTTATAACTGCCTCATCAGTCTTGCATCCTCTAATAAAGACAGAATTGCTACATTCTAGTAGGTAATGGTAAGTATTGGCACTCACAAATCTCAGGAAACTCAGAAAAGTAAATTGTAATTATCTTAACTTTCTGTGTCTAAAAAACATTAGTCAGGAATTTAGCACTACACCTGTGTAACGGGAAGAGTATCCCAAACTAGAAAAGATATTGTAATAAATACTAAGTTGACCATGTGATGTGTGCTAATGCCCTCTTTTCCACAAAACGAGTTTATCTGCAATATCAGGAGTTTCTCTTCTCAGATTTTTTATCTGGCAGTCTACATGGATATAACTTCCAGGACTCATAATTGAAGAATCAAAACTTCCAAACAACAGRTAAGCTTTCATAAAACAAAAATCAATGTCAATATTATTTTCAGTTCTTTGCCACTTAAGAAAATTGCCTGCAACTCACCAATATTCTGATATCAACTTACTAAATCCATGATCACTATAGAGATAGAAAATTATTTTTGTGGAAACATACTGTAATATTCAAATGTTTCCTAATTCTACAGGTAAGCTCTTTAGGGGAAGGGACCATTTCCTTTGTGTAATTTATAATCTGCTGAGCATGTTACTAGTGTTTAGGAGAACATATTAATACACATTTTTTGCATTTCACAGCAAGTTTATCACATCAAAGACATAATCAAGCCATGAAATGAGATGTGCATTCAGCATACAAACAGAATAATGGTTTTAATAAACTGTTTGTTTTAAAACAAACAAACAAACAAACAAACAAACAAACAAGTCCTCCACCTGTACTGCAAGTCTTGAGCCACTGTAAAGGTATGAAAAGTCATCTGTATGTATGGACTACAAAACCTGATGACCAGGCAGATTCCTCTGACACAGCTTAAAATATGCTTTGCACTAGAGCTTTGATATCTCTCTTATCTTCTCCTCTGTGCACTGCAGTTAACAGGTGAACCTGTAAGCAAGATACTCCATGCCACTCACCCTTCACAGGTACAACCGCTACCAACATAGACAGGATGTTGACAGCTGTTCTCTTTTTCAAGTAATCTGGGTTAATATTTAGATAGAGGACAAACTCACAATTTACTTCCAAAACCTGCTACCTGACGATGCTGAGAGAAATTAGACAGTTTTAGGACTAATAATTTGGAACACAGGTGCATTTAAGAATTGYCACCTTTTAAAATCTTCTGGTTGACATGACCACGTTTATCAAACGCTGAATAGAGGCTTACAGGAAGGCCACATGAAATGAAGTGTAAGGCTGTAGGCTGAGATACTGTTTAATAAAAGCAGGCAGTGGTTGGAATTTTACCTCCATATTACTGTAGTTACGGCTATGTAGTTAACTTTTTCAGCAGAAACTTGCAACTTGCCTACTGAAAGCTGGATAATATTTACGGGATGATGATTTTCTCCAGATGCCGTACAAAAGGCGAGAATAACTTCACCAGTTTTATGCCTGCGTTCTGTTTCAGATACATGTGCTTCTCTGAATCTTTCTCTCACTAGTGAGAATGAAGTTACACCCTTTAAGGGTTTCCAAAGGATAAACAGCATAATGCCCTTGCATTATTTCATACATTACAACGAGGCACCCCCTTGGCCATTTTGAGAACAGTAGATTGTTACCTTTTTCCTTAATTTGGGGCAACAGTCAAAGGATACTTTCTGAAAGTCCATAGCAGAAAAGAATAAAAATTAATTGTAGTTTTAGGTTGAYAAGCAGCTTATATTTCTCTTTGTAATGTGTGAACCTATTTTGCATAATATTAGTAATTTAAGCACTGTTAAAGATACAGCTTTAAAGCAATCTCAGCTGAATTCCAGGAAAAAGGCTAAGCACATTTTAAGCAATTACTAGATACAGCAATTCAGTTGCTGCAGAACTTGTGCAGCACAAATTTGTGTGCAAGGTCATTACATGAGTTCAAAACCCTTCAGCCAAATCAAGTGTAATTCATGCTTTTACTTTTAAAGTAAGTTTTACTTTGCTCTACGCAATGTGTAGTACAGCCCCAGGTAACCTGGTTCTGTAACCAATTTCTACATAGCCCTTTCAATTAAACAACATTGCTCAACAGTCCATTTCTCCCTTTACTGGAAGAGACTTYACCGGAAAGCTTTTTCTATAGTGATATCTACATCTTACTTCATTTAGAAAAGAACATTTGATACCCCTATTTTACTGCCATCTGCTTCTCTRTTTTTCATAAAAATGTATGACTTTGAAAGCAAATGTACATCTTACTCAGAAACATTCTTGTCAGTCCTCAAGAATAGCAAGGGGACGTAGTAATAGCAGATCGAGGATATTTTATCTTGATACTTAACTTACTGTGTGATAATAGGCATCAAATAGACAAAGTCATAGAAGTCCCAGTTTTCAGTAACAAAAGCATCAGATGGGATTAGTTCTAATGTTGTTTCCAAACAGTGTATTTCCTAACTGCAGGGCTAAACATGCCTCAAGTCTCCAGCTGCAGAACATAAGAAATGCTTACAACATACAAATTAGGTTCTTTAAAATTGACTAGTTTTTCATGACAAAGCTTGTAAGTAATGGCATGAAAAAAGCTATAGGGGATCACACCAAACATTCACCTAACTTAGTACCCTGTCTCCTACAGAGGCCAGAAGCAGGTATTTAGTCAAGTCTATTAGAACAGGACAAGCATATGCAACACTTCCAACAAATACTTACCCGCTTTCCAAAAATTAGCAACTTGGGTAATGAAAAGAAGTTTCTCTGCCATAAGTTGTCCCAGCATCTTCAACTTTTTACTTTTAGCACCCAACCGATGTGTTTTAATTCAAGAGAAGCAACTGTTTTGTTAAAAGTATGGATAAACTTACAGATAAAGTCTACTTCAAGCATCACTGCACATTCTTGTATACGAAGTTTAATATTTCAGGACTCCTATTAAATATCAAATACTCTAGAAAAAAGCATCTGTTTCACTAACAATTTAAATTAATCAGTAACTCTCTTCTGTAAGACAGTTAACATTTACTTTAAGCTACATCCATTTCTTTGCATCTCTATACAAACTTTCAGGTTCTCAACACTATGAGTTTGCAGATGCAAACTTTAAAGCAACATACTAAAAAACACTTACTCACTACACTTCTTGTACTTTACTGGTATCAAGTGTCAGCTTTACAACAGCTACAACCTGACCACATCCCTCTGACGACAGTCACACTAGCAAAAAAGTTCAACCACCAGTTGGTCCTGAGGCTCCTGGGAGAAACATCAGTAAAGGCACCAATTACCTGCATCAGTTTTCTTGAGAGCTCGTTAGTGAGAAATTCCTCTTCCTTTTCATAGTTTACTGCAAGCGTTTCTTTTTCTTTCTGCAGAGCTTGAATCTTCTTAAATAGAGTATTACTGATGAATTCCTCTTCCTGTTCTGCCCTTGCTTGCTGTGAAGTAAAGACATAGTTTTAAGAAAAAAGGGAGCAAGTTTCCACATTAAAAGCTGCAATTATTCCATTCCCTTTTAAATGCCACCCCCCCTTTTTTTTTTTTTTAAATCTTGCCCATCCTCCTGGAGAACAGTAGGATGGATCTAAGTGCTGTTACCATCTCCTTTTCTAACATTATAGCACCTTTCTTCCTTTTTTGTTCCCCAACTTTCTACCTGGGAAACTACACTGGTGCTTTAAAGTGGCCTCCCCCCAACCAAATGCCCAAACTCTCCAACCTTTTAAACTTTATAAAAGCATTACTGATTCACAGATACCTACTTTTACCTACTCTATTCCTAAAAGCAAACTCCTCTCTAAACATTCTCCATTATGAGCTGAAGCACAGCTCTGAGACTGCTGCATTCAGCACCATGCCTTCTTTCCAAATCCCTTAGACTGAAGTCCTGCTTTCTAGGAGTCAAGTAAGGCGTTTATTCTTTCACCCAGATATGCCTTGCTTCTGAGCCACAGACAGCACGGCTCTTCTCATGAGGATTTCTACCCAACCACCAGCCCAGGAAAACATACTTATATTATTTCTCAGAACTGTTACTTCACTACGTACAACATCAACTTTAAAAAATGCCATGTGGTAGCTTTACCCTGAGGATTTCCAAATTTCACAAGAGGAGAGCTACTCTGGAAGTCTTCCCCATGCAGAATCACTAAAGACRACAATTTCCATTTCAGCTCTCCTATAGCACCTAGGCACTGCTCAACAGAAAGCCAGGCTGTGAGCTCACTCCCTCACATTCCCTACAGTTCAAGTGTTTGTATATTTTTTAATGCACATATTAGAAACTTGATAAATGGAACACAGAAGTTATCTTTTGGAAGTCTGCTCTAAAAGGCCACAAAGGGTATTTCATATGGGCAAATGAAAGATCACAGCTACAAACTGGTAGAGCCAACTCTTAGTTCCGCAGTCCAAAGAGAGCCCAGAACAACAGTATGACAGAAATACAGAATTCCCAAGCCACCACCTTTAACAAATGAGACAAAGTAGTGTTGAGGAGTGTTTTCATCCCCTGCAATAAAATCCACATCACTTGAACTGCAGATTTGTGATTTGCCCTGATTCTAGTAAAATGATACCAGCTTATAGTTTACAATATGGAAAGATTCAGTAAGTTTTATTTCAGTAAAATTTGATAGAGGAAAATTTAATAACTGAAACAGAAGCATGACTAGAGTTTTACTGAAAGCTTAGCTTCCATAATCTTCCGCCCAAAATGTGCCAAAATAACCATCTCTTTATACATACTATACACTGGAAAATGCTCAAAACCTGCTCAAAAGGTTTCATTATGTCAGTGATCTTTCATGATTGATACATTCCCTCGTAGTCCCAAGAGACAATTACTTAAACAGAGACACCTTCCATGCCTCCAAGAAAAGTTACTTAAAGAACATGAATGTCTTTAAAGTTGGTGAAACAATAGGACAATTGTAAGTTTTCCTCATGATGTCACCAGTATCATAAAATCTAAAGCGGTGGTTTGGAAACTTCTCAGTTGAGTCCTCCTTCCACCAAGTCCTTCTCTTCACATATTTATCTCTGCCTTCTTGTGTCTTCTCCCATCTCTACCGCTTTCTTGTCTTGACCCTTTCCCACTATCTGCCACCAGCTCCCTTCTCCCTGTCACCAGCAGAGCTGGCACGAACCCAACCTGGAAAAAAAAAAAAAAAAGAAAAAGCAGAAGAAAAGAAAGGTCTGACACAGTTTATTAGCTTAGGTCCTGCACAGCACCTCCTTTCTAATGTTTGTGCATCTCAATGGCAGAGAACCACTACTCCAGCACATTCAGCACTGGTATTATCACTTGTCACATCAAGACAATGTAGAGTTGTCCAAGAGCTCTGAAGAAATGCTAAATTGTCAGCTCACATCTCAGAGGATTAAAACTCAAGGAATCTAACTGATCTCAATAACATCATCTATCACTAAACATGGCTTTACTTAGAGCTACTAACAATCTTACATCTTCAGAGACATTTTGGAACAGAGTAAACAAGTCAAGTTGCAAGGGTCCATTGTCCTCAAATCGTTAAAATTCATGCATGCTGTTCCAAAATCAACTCCTCCATTGCCTTCACTACACAGGATTTCTACTGGTGTCTGCTTTTCAGTGGTTCAGACAATAAAAGACAGTAACACAGACCAAGCTTACCTAAAATTAAATTAGAAAGCACTTGGTTCTAAAAAAGAAGATAATCAGGGTGTTTCTACTTTGATTTCTGCTCATTTCTGACTTGCACAGATTTGTTCTGCTCATGCTTTGCACCAATCAGAAGCTCTAAAATCACATTATTACAGCACCGAGCCAGCACAACACTTCGTAGCCAGATCCTGGTGTTACAGTAATGATGAGTGCTTAGGCCAACACGAACACGGGCTGCCAAGATCCCAGCCCACTCCCAGCCAAACAGCAATGCCCCTCGTTTGTGCTTGCACGGGTGCTCATGCGGCCAGGCAGCAGGCCRGCGCAGGCAGGAGGAGACACCCAAAAACTAATCCTTTCCCTTCCTCCCATTTTTCTTCCCTGGATCTGCTTCCTAAACTGGCGTACCACACAGGCAGAGTGCTGGCACGTGGAAACAAAGAATGAACAGCCACAATTTAGACCTGTTTAAACTGCTCTGTAACAACCCCTTCTGCCTACACCGTGTAGGACACCAGCTTGGATTCAACTGGCTCAAAGGAAAAGCTGAGTATGATTACATCTGCCTCCATTATATGAAGAATATATTTCTCAACTGAACAAACAACAGGAACCCTATAAATCTAAGTATGAACTGTAAGTTCCAGATATCCACACATCATATTTAATACAATGAATGTCCACTTAAATTACCCAAGGGTCAGCAATTTCAACACAAACTTTTTAGTCAAAAAACATCATACAGTTATCAAGACTGGATAAAAAAGCACAGGATGCATCACCGTATTTCTTCTAAATCCACATAATTTCATTCTGAAACATTCCCTTCATCTTGTTACTCATTACTTGGCGATAGTTCAATTATCTTAAGCAATAAAATCATTCATGTTTACCTTAATATTGCCTAAAATCTTGAAATCTGTTACTCATTTAGCCCATAATCAAACTGATGTTGTAAAACAATCATTAAAAAAAAMCAGTTTTTAATACTATTTCCTGCACAGGCTCTGTCACTGCAATATTTTTCTGGACATGTATACATTGTGTTTCCATATGGATAATCTGCCTTTTTATTAAGTATCTGCATTTGAAAAGAGGCTCTGATATGATCAGCAAAAAAAAGAGAAACAGAGCATGGAAATCAGAGACAGTAGGTCTTCTATGAGGGTACAGAGTTCTTGGTTTTTCTCTATTATCCATATCACATTCAACACCCAAAAACACTAACAGCAATTCACTCTGTTCTGTGTACCATATAACAAAATAAATTGCTAAGGCACTGAGTGATATAAAATGATAACACCTGATCAGTCAGTCTCTGGAAACCTGAAACAAGCAATCTATTTCCACCACATATTTTCTGCATAACCACAGTCACATCCACCTGTCTCCTGTGTCTCAAAACTCCACGTATAGCTAACTCAGAGCATTTCATGGACACATCCACTAAGAAAAATCTGTAATTACTGTGGTCAGGTCCATAAATGGCAAAAGGCTATCACATTACTTTGCAAGAAATCAAGAATGAAGAGGGGGGAAAAAAGCACCTCATGTACATAAAACACACAAAACCTCTTATATTTTCTAGGAAGAAAAATCCTATTATTTCTATTGCAGTAGCATGTGAAATCCTGATCACTAGTAGAGTTGATGCATGACACGTTGTAAAAACCTGTCCTTGTGAGCTTACAATCCAATGAGCTAATTTTAAAAGAATTAAGAAACATATTTCTCCTAAACTTTATATAGTAACTGAGTATCATATTAGGAAGTGAATCTCATTAGAAGTTATTTTTCCACATGCTGCATATACTAGCATAAAGTGTGAAAAGTTTAGTGTTAAAATCTTCTGCTCTCAGTTCTTCTTCCTGTAAATATACCTTTAGCAGACCAAGTTTACACTGCTAGATTTCCCTCTTCCCTCTTGCTTCCAGTACATGCAGCAGCTTCTGCTTACAGTGGCATGCTCTCTTTCTACACCACTGGACCATACCCCAACCACACTGCTCTAGTGGAACTATTTTATGAAGCAGCAAAATCCAGTATTTCTGATGAGGCATCAGCTTGAACACAGTCAAATAAAAAAAAAATAATTAAAAAAAAAAAATCACAGCTCTCTACGCTCCCCTCTCCCCCCAGGTTAGTTCTTCTGAAAGCTTCACAAACCTTCCTGATACTGCAGAGTAAGTAAGCAGGTTCAACAATCACAATTAATACCTACTCCTTAGTCAGTATCAGTACAACATTATCAGTGATCTGACATGAAACAAGTTCTTGCATTTTAGTTTCAGCTCACTTCAGACACAGTTTTGTAACAAGTGTTTCACAAACTGCTCCAGTCACCTACACTCGACCACCTGAAGGCCAGATGCCAAGCATGTCTGGCTTGCATGCTGACAAAGCATCAGCTGTCTCCAGTAGCATCCAGAGTAGAGGTGACACTAGATTTCAGGGGATCTTGTTGGAAACAGCCTACCAAGCACTGTTTTGATCTAATCCACTCTTGAAGGTCCCTCATCTTTAAGGCAAGAGCCACCATGACCTCTTTACTATTCATCCATCTTTCTACGGTGCAATTTCTGTTGACAGGACCCTATGGACAATATAAGCCTGCAGATGGAGCTGAAGAGCAGTTTAATCTGGTTGCTGTACACAAGAAACTCAATCTTTGCTACTGAATATAGACTGAAAGGTTGGGGCAGCTTCGGGAAGAGATGATCTCAGTTGCTGCACATGTTACACTGAACTAAAGCTGTCACTTCAGAAAGCAGCCTTTCCCAAAGTCCTACTAAAAAGTATGATGAGGTAAAAAAGGCGTGAAGTGCAGAAAGTCACAATGGCGTGATTTTAGAATATGCAGCTCTTGCATAAAATAAAATCTAAAGTTTCCCAATTCTCCTGAAGTACACACTCCTCCTCTAGCAGTACTAACTCAAGTTGCTGCTCTGGCTGTATTTTCCCGCACCAGTTTAAAATGGTAGGGAAAACTACTGGTCTACAAATGCAATAAATATTCCAGTGAGCTGATACTGTTCCCTTACAGGAGGAACTTTTACCCTGCAGCTCTCCCAGGCTGGAGCTATTTTTTCCTACAAACCTTCCAGCTGCACCTGAAATGAGCACACTGCATGCAATGTTCATTTCAGACAAGGAGAAACATGAACCACCACAAGAACAGAAGTCAACAGCAACTCAGAGACTAACGGCTCACACTACTGCCAACTATCGCAACTGCCCAGCAGCACACTTCTATCTGTAAGGGTTGAAGGACACGGAAGTTCCACCAAAGTCCCAGTATGACGTGGGCGCAGCTTTCCCCCTGGGTAAAGGTACTTTTTTCAGCTGGGTGGCCTGTCTGCAGAGAAAAGAGAGTGAATGCTCTTGCGGTTAAAGCGGTGAGCTGGAATTCAAGTTCTGGGTTCAATTTGTAGTGTGATTTCCTGTTTAATCTATGGCAACCCCCAGGGTCACTTCCTCAGTTCTGACATAAAAGTACTTTTTCCTTTTTCATTTTTTCTTTCCGCCCCCCCCCCCCCTTTTTCCCTTCTTTAAGATGCATTTGCAGGAGTAACAGAGCTACACAAATAGCAGAACTATGCATTTTTATCTTTGGGTATACAGTATCTCCTAGAAGCCCCGGACTTCTGAAAACAAACAAGCAGTAATACCTTGGTATGTTTCCTTCAGAACCCCAAGCTGTTGGGCTTTTTTTTTTTTTTTTTTAAACCACAAACCTGGTAGATGAGTAGGAAAGGAGGTTTTTTGTTTGTTTATTTTAAAAAAACAAACAAACCACTTACAGGCTTACCAGATGTTATTTTCAAAACACACTAATGGAGACAAAAAAAAAAATCAGTATTGAACCCCAGCCTGRTAACTTCAACTACTCTAAATGTTACCTATCATGTAACATTAAAGCCACATGCAGAACTGCCTCAAAACACAATTCCTATTACACTTCAGCTGTTCAGTAGATGAGTTCTGCTGTAAGAGGGGGGGGGGGAAAAAGAATACCTGGTTTTTATTACAATAATAAAGGAATATCTGTACGATAAGCAAGTATTTAAAGTGTTAAAATACAGTTCCTTTTAATCTCTGTTTATAGTTGGAAATTTTCTCTCCCCTTCATCCCCCCACCCCCCTCCTTTTTAAAAGGTCAATTAGGTTTTGGCTGGACATGTCAAAATGCTTCTGTCACAACACTCCTACTGCTAACTCCGGTCATAGCAAGTTTTTCACTCAATGCCTACCAAGTGATCCAGCATATTGCCATATGAATCCGCAACGGTCACAGACTGACTAGAGAAGTAAGCTGAGTCAAATGACATAAGACATACATTTTTCTCCCAAGTCAGTTTTAACCATGATCAGATGTTTTCAGCTCAACATCACTCATGCAGCCTTATGATACCTGCTCTCAAAAAATCAGTTACCGTCAAGACATAGGTGCATACATCTTGTGGTTTGGAAAGCCACACAAGGAATAGCACTTTAAAAGAGCCCTCAGAATTGATCAGCTTCCTAAACACAAAAGTTCAGTAGTATTTGTACATGCTAAATAATCTCTTAGCATCAGCAATGAAGTAAATTGTTTGATGGTATGCAATTCCATTCCAATTCAGATTTGTAAACACTTAAAATAGCTTCTCTCTCTGCATTTTGATGTTGACCTGCAGGAGTCTTGCACAACTGAAACACACAAGTGGTGAAAATTAAATAAGTTATGAAAACAGGCTCATTTCACAAACATAAATATTTATAAAATTAATGCATTTGGTTCATTACAAACAAGGCATAACAAGCTATATGAAATTCATAATCAATACAGTCAATTCCTGAATTTATTTAAAATAATTAAAAATAATTTAAATGCCCTTCCTCAAAACAGATAAAAAATTAGAGTGTGCTCTCTTGAAGGGTTTTTATTACATCAGAACACTGGCATTAAATAGTTAATAAAAATGCAGCACGTGAAAAAGCTATTGGGACAAAGAAAATGTCAAGACAAGGTCTTAAAAAAAAAAATGTACCAACCCTCAAATAACTTTTACTTAGCAGTTTAACCATGACCACACACTGTTATGCACATCTTAATGTAACTAAAGAGTATATGGTAATAAAGCACCACAAAGGAAAGGTAGCAAGGTTGTACAGGCAAACTTATATTTAAACATTTCCTATTTTGAGTGCTCAGCATTACAACCTTAACAATCTGACTATTCATTGGACATATGCTTTATAGCACCTATTTTTCAGTCACTTAAACATCATCATGTAGAACAAGCTCCCAGACGGTTATCAGGGCTGGAGTCTCTGCTTCCAGTCCACAAGAGCTGTAACCTGAGCCAACAGTAGTTACAGGCCAAGGCAGAAATGACCTAGCAGGAAAATTAAATCTAGCCCACAGACCTTTCCAAATGGCTCTATTTCATGAAGCCGTTTCTCCATCTCATCGCTGCACAGGCACACAAAGTATACATTTCCTGCACTTCTTGCGTTTTCAGTAGCAGTGGATTTCCAATGCACGTGTAAAATGAGCACAGCGCATACAAGCAACAAGCCCAGCTCCCCTAAGTCTTCAAGTTCACTGCATACAAGCAAAATATTTCTTCAAAATACACGTTAAATGTTGCCCAGAAGGATCATAATGACCACATGTGCAAACACAGCCAGGAAGGCAGTAAGGATGGGGCCATATTATAGAGCTCCCCTCTCAGCCCAGTAGAGGCAAGTGACCATTCCCAGCACAAAGGTTAGGCAACACCGCTCCAGCAGAAGGTACCTGGGGTCTTCCCCATTTTTGTGAGTTTGTACCCGATTGACTGAAGCTTTACTTTGACAAAGACAACCAAAACGGAAAATAAAATTACACTGTCATATCAAACACTGAACCAAAGTTTGAAATACCTCTCTGTATTAATATTTTACTGATGACTACTTGAAAGAGGTTTTTGCTTTACTCTGACTGCCAGTGATGCTGCTGTTTTACTGGTGAATTTTCTGTACTGTAAATAGTTTGCTAGTTAATCAATAAGTGTAAAACAAATAGAATACAGACGCACGTGGAACAGGTTTTGCTTTTGTTCAGCCTCAACATAAAAGCTGCTGAAAAACGTAATAAGGATGCACGTATACATATAACTATATTTGTAGTTTTATGTTCAGTTTGCCTGAATTTTTGAACGTGCAGGTTTCTGGACATGAAAGACAGAAAAAAGAGATCAGATTGCTTATAGCTACTGTTGTAGCATATACTGTCTTGTTTTAAATTTATTTTCCATACCGTGCATGATCATTAGAATTACCATCCTTTTAAAATGCTGTGGTTTAGTTTGACTTGCATCTAAAATACTCAAGTTTAACGTAATCTGGTTGTGTCGTGCTACTTAGAAACCAAAAATCAACAATAGCTCAAATCTCAGCAACACCACCACTCAGTGCTAGAACCTACATGAAATGTAGTACTGCAGCAAACCAGTCCAAATTATTCTGTAATATCAGACTCTTAATGCATAAACGCTTCTTAAGCTAACATATTTTAAATACCTTTTTGCCTGTTTCCCACCCACTGATAAATCACCATTTATCTTTGATGTACCCACACATTAACTATAAAATACACTTTACTGGGCTGACCAATTAGCAGACTCAATATTGCACACTCCCAAAGTTTCAGGGCAGGAAAAGCAAAAGATTCAGCAGAAGAATACACTATTAGGTGACTGATTTACTACACAGCTTCTTTTCACACAGGTATGTATGTTGGTGCTAACAGGCACTGAGCTGTGTTTTAAAATAACAAACTTCTGCTCAAAACGCAACCACAGCAAACTATTGTTAAAAGTAGCTTTGCTGTCACAATTGTTTCTCTATTCAAAGGCAAAAGAGCACAAACAAAAGCAGGGAGCAGAGATTTAATAGTCACCCCCMCAAATAATCTTCATGAAAATCCTGCTTCACTTTATGTAGCTCAGGTGAATCACTGCAAGTAGGCAAATACGAAACACTTGTTTTTCTTCATCAGAGTATATAATAAGAGTCAAAGTATAATTCTGTTATACCCAGCTTTCCAGGGAGAAGGTGTCAGACCACTGCTGCATGGCATCCCCCATGCGGTGCCACCAGCATGCCACAGGTATCAGCAACCCTCCCTGTTCCCTGGCAGGAGACCGCAAGTTTCCTCACTTCTAGACTGGGTCCTGAGCTCGAACAGCCTGTGTACTCATCATCCTTCTCTTCTAGATCCAAGTGGCCTTCAGCACTTTTAGATCCTTCTTTCAGGTGTGTATAACCTGTGGTATATCTACATCGATCAACCTGCCTTCCTTTAAATTTATTAAAACTAGGGAGGAGGACTACCATATCAAAATCCAGTTGTGGGGTTTCCAAACTATAGCATGAGATGCTCACCATGCAATTTCTTGATTCACTTTCTTAAAAACCTTTTTTTTTTTTTTGGTTGGGTTTTTGTTTGTTTGTTTTAAATGACTAGTTTAAATAGAACTTATATAATCATTAGGGATGGCAATGTTTTTCCCCACACTAGCAAGGTGTCCCTAGTCACTCAACATAACTAACCTCTTAAGAGCACTCCTTTTAAAATCTCCCCTAATTTCCTCTTACACGCATTGGCTTTCTAGAGAAACACTTTCTCAGTGATCCACAAGTGCTGGAGACAAAGCTTGTTATTGATTATAATTATACCTTGTTCCAAACCAACACATTCACGAAGTAATGTCCATCCCACTGTTAAGACACATTAGCTCTAACTCCATCACAGCAAACAAGTCTTTCTACTTATTCTTCCTAGGAGTCAGTGAGTATAGTAATATTTTGTTTTTTCCTTCTCTACAGTTTGGACATCTTACAGTACATATCGCAGTATTCTGAAGTGCAATCGCTTTTCAGGCTTTCAAGACAAGAAACAAGTCTATCAATTCAGTGTATGAAAATATGACGAGCAATATGAAAAAACACCTCCTTTGCGCTGTACCCTCTGTCTCTGATCTCTACAGAGGTTTGCAGGATGTGGGGGGAATGCAGTCATCCTTGAATATTCATCCCATACAGAACTGGAGAAGTAGGTCCAACAGAGAAATTTTTAGGAAATGCCTACCCACCTTTCCATCCACGGAGCAATAACTTTCAGTTACATGTCTCAATTTTCAGAGAAAAGGGAGTTTTTTGCAGATCTACATCTCAGGTTAAATTTACTCTTGGAAAAGGACTCTGGAGGCATCCCTCCTCTTGACCCAACCAGGATTTCAGGGCCTGTGAGGACAGGGCTTTTGCCTAATGAATCAATTCCTGGCAACACTAGCCAGGACAAAATTTCTACTCTTCATTTTTAACAGATGTGAAAAACACATACTGTTTAAAGCTCTTGGAAAAACAGTGATTAAAAAACCCTACATTTTGCAAAATTCATAGTAACTGCTTTTGCTGTTTATTTGAAAGTGAAGGGAAACAAAGCAGAAATCCCACCACTACAAAAAAAAAAAAACCCAAAAAACCTTCCAACATCCTCTGTTGAAAGTAGAAATTAAACTGTAAGGCACAGAAAGAAGCATAACTTCATACTACAGCCCATTAAACATTGTTGGGTTTTATCATGTCTGCCTCATTAAGAAACATTTATACTTTTATTCAGGACCRAAGTGTATCATTGTGGGAATTATTTATATATGTGGTAGGAGTTTTAAATATGATTAGCATCAACAACAATAAAGGAACTAAAAAGACCTTAGCTTTACAGTAATAAGCAGAAACATCACATTTTTAGGCAGTTTAAAGAATTAAAACATCTGAGGAAACTCTACAAATAGGTGAAACACCGCTAGGCTGTTTCGAACTACAGCACAGCTGAAGAGATACACATCTACCTCACTAAGCCTACCCCAAACTGAAAAACAGATTGTGTGTAATACTAATGCACAGAAGATGAAATTTCAAACAAAGTCAAATTCAGAGTTGAGAGGGGAAGAAAAGGCCTTATCCTAAGAGTTTCTCCATCAATTAGAGTATCAGTCGATGAGCTAAGGGAATACCCTCTTTTCCAGGAATAAAACTGCTGCAGTGGAAGACGTGAAGGGATAKAGGACTCTCAGGACCTGAAAACACTGTCCCTATAGGCAACAATTAGCCTACAATGTCTGTATTTTAACTGAAAAGTTGAAAAAATTACAAACTCAAGTGTCAGGATTAAAAGTTGCTTCAATGTTTCTGTAAACATTTTGCTTTAGCTTTCATCAAGGAGTCCTTGCACCCCACAGAGAGAGATGTGGAACCTGCACATCTGTAATTTGTGCTTTCGAGTTTCCTACTTAGACACTTGCCTTTTTACTGTGGAATAGTTCACCTCAAATGTCTTGCCTTCATTTCCACTTCATTCTCTCAACCCATACATCGAAATGGGACAATAACAGCCCACCTAATTAAAACTAAGACACCTCTTCAGTCATTCAGAAGGACTTGACTGAAGAAGTGTTACTAGAGATGTTCCCTTCTGGACATCCCCAGGCTGCTGCGCTGGAAGCAAGGCATCACAAGAATGTTTTCTGTTACAGATCCATGGGAACTTGCTTTATACTGTATTTTTTGCCTCTCTTCTAGAACATGTCTTTGTCTCTTTTCCATCCGTTCTGTTTAGATCCCAAATCCTGTGCATAATTCAATTTGTACATTTTGCCCCTATTATTCTCCTCCTTCAGCTTTTTTCTTCTTTAAGAGAAAGACAGAAAGGATTCACCTCTTGCTCTGCTGCTAAATTCAGCAACTTCCTCCTACCCCCCAGCCCAAAAAAGAGCAGCAAAACAACTGTTTTTCTCACTGCTTTTACCAGGCTATGCTGAAACACATCAGATGTCTACTGCTGACAATTTTCACTCCTTTGGAGGAGCACTGTCTTGCTTCTTCATTCCAATCACAATTTCAAGATCTGTTTGTGAGAAACTGGCACTCCATCCTTCTGCAGCACCCCATAGATCCAGCTGCCTGACCAGCCTCGTCTGCAGCCACCGTGGAGTCACCATTCCAAGCGCTTTCTGCTCTTCCAGTCCCCACCTGAAATCCCACCCAAGCACACCTCACGAGGTGCAGCGTGAAAACAAATACTTGTTGAAGTCTCTAGCAGATGTGTAAGCTGTGTGCCACACACCAGTATTATTTTCTCATTTACTACAAGGAGCTTTAGCACTAACAGTCTATAGATGAAGATACACCCAATGTATACCAACACTTAAAACTAAGGACTTTGAAAACAACAACTTCAATATTAAGTGAAGTCAGTATCAACAGTAGGAGGAAACAAGCAATGAGGCCAAGTAAATGGAATTAACAAGTGCAAGAAAACCACAGACCATGCATCACCTACTCTGGGGAAAAGAAAAAAAAAAAAAAAAAAAAAAAAAATCACTTTCCTTCATCCTTTGAAATCAGCAATAAAATTCAAACTCCATTAGAGTTAAAACCACAACTAAAATGAAGTACAGAACTTCCAGGATTTAAAAATTCCTCTAAAGTCTTGTCTGTACTAGCTTTCCAATACTGGGAYTAGCAACAGTGCTAAGAACCTCTAAAAATACTTAACGTTTTACTCTACCATCTAAATCAGCAGTTGTGAACAATACAAAACTTTCGGTACTGGGAATACTCATTTGGGCGAGTGCCCTATACTGTACCAGTGAAAAAAAATTCATTAAAAAATTCTAGCAGATATACAGCAGTAGCACACATTAATATTTTTTTCTTCAGTCAAAGCAAACCTGTTAGATGTACAATGCAGAAGAAAAAAAAAACCACAACACTCTCCTTCGAAATGTTTTAAAGTCACTGGAGATACACTAAGAAAAAATGGCCATTAGTCTCAGTAAATGTTCAAACCCAACATTAAACAGCATTCTTAAAATAAAAGCTGACTATAAACCAGTTCTGACACACAATTCAAGATACAACCTCAATGAGAAAGTTCACTTAAGAGAAAAGCAAAATTACTTTCTATGCAGAATAGCAAGCCCACAGAAACACGAGGAACTTTGCCTTATTAAAAATTCCCAAATGTACTCCAAAATCCCAGTTCTTATTTCACTTCCATCCCCAAAGTAATTCAGAGCAATAGACTGTCCTACTGACTGAAGACATTCCACCATTATTAAACACGGGAACTTCAGTAGGGTAACGGATAAAAAACGTAGAGCTGTTGTGTAATATTTAAAGGCAAGCAAGACATAGACGGTTATCAGAGTTTGGTATCAACCCAGTGGTAATACTGGAAACAAATTAATTTACTGTATAAAGGACAGAAACATTAAAAGGGTCATTCAGCATGGTTTTATAGAGAACAAGTTGTGGCAGATAAGCATAGATCCATCTTTCAGCCAAGGACTATTTGTAATAAAGATAACTGCAAAGCTGTAGGATGTGTATATGGCACCCATATGACTTTTTGATTTAGTAAGACATGCCATACATTATTCAAAAATGGTTATAAAATAATCGAAGTATACAGAAGGATTTCCAAAGTGGCTTACTGACCTCAAAAATACTTGTCAGTGGGAAATTTCATTAGAAATTTCACACCAACATGTACTAACCATGATGTTGTTCAAAAT
The DNA here is from genome assembly GCA_035582835.1 of Phoebastria nigripes. NCBI lineage: Eukaryota > Metazoa > Chordata > Aves > Procellariiformes > Diomedeidae > Phoebastria > Phoebastria nigripes. The sequence continues at coordinate 2,721,225 of JAYKAV010002988.1, forward strand.
ATTCACTGTGCATTATTATTCACTAAGTCAGTTCTGATAAAATCTGGGAGACTGAGATTAGCAAGACTGTAAAAAATAATAATAGAGAACAAACACCTTCACRTTTTATTTCATTTGAAGCAAACTGAGTTCTACTAAAGCTGTGCTTCTGAAAAAAAGGACCAACCCCACAAATCAAACGTTTCTCTCAGAGAACGGACGTGGAGAGAAGGAACAAACAACAACTCTGTGTTAGCTTCACACAGACCGCTACCCAGGGTCTAACAGAGAGACAGCTCACCTTCACTTCGGTACATAGCATTGGTAAAATTGATATGGGGCGGGGGGGGTGGAACTTACGGGGTTGGTACCTCTTTGTAAAGAAAAACAGAGGGGTTACAGAAGAGAGCCTCAAAAAATCCCAGAAAAAGGGAAAATACCCTTCCTGAGACTATGGCTCCACAATTATTAGCACCAAATCAAGTGCTACTGGACAACTCAGCAGTACAAATCAGACCTGGAAGAGGCACAGGCATGCTACTGCATTTCTGCCAAATTAGCCAGAGCACACAATAGTAAGCTCACGGAAGACAACTGATGATACTGGATTTTAAAAAAAAAAAAAAAAAAAAAAGCCTGTCAGTTCCAAATTAAGCTATCAGAAACATTTGTGCAGATTTGAAGGAGGAAAGTGTGTTTACACTAGATCAGCGCATCATATACCCACAGCATTTTTGATCCAGCACATTAGATTTCCAGCATCTCAGAGCCTGAGAGCTTAGTTCAGTTTGTCAAAGTAAACAAGAAGATGCCTGTCACAGCCTGTATCTTCACAAGGAGAAAGCAGAGGATCCAGAAGACTCATTAACCTAGTCAAAAGGCACAGCAGGAACCAACAGCTCAGCCTTGACGAAGCTGATGGGAAGAACCAGAGGCAGGACACCAGAGCCTTTTCAAGCAGAATGGTTCTTCACCTCTCTGAGTCTTCAAATTAAAACTTGATACCCTTCCGAAAGACACATTTCAAGGTAAGTTACAAGATTCAATGCAGGAACAACTCAGAAAAACTTGAAGATGTGACCCAAATCAAAGCAGATGTTAGTAACCCTCTGAAGCCTCAAACTCCGTGAAAGTACAAGCACCTGTGTTCAAGTGTTCTCATTTATTAACTATATGAATCAAGTTCTACAGAGGACAGAAACATTACCAGTTTTCCTCTGGGGTTTTTTTTGTGTTTGTTTTTTAGCCAGCATTGAAGGCGGCCTACAACACAGACAAACAGTAACGTGCTGTTACCACTACATCGACAATGTTTTTCCCTGGGAACTCAATATGCTAGTGGTTGTGCGTAACTACCAAATGGAAGCAGATGATAATATACTTTTCTACGATTAGTTCGCCAGCTGCACAGCAAGTATCATTGCTTTTATCATGTTAACCTAAGGGCCAAAACAGTTAACACTAAAATGCATTACTAAGCTTCCTTTTTCCTTTACATGCATTTTGTAGAAGCTCTGTAGAAACTTCTTGAGAATCTGATGCAAATGTAAAATTCAAATACAAGACACTCATTTCCTATGTGCCTGCTCTTCCTGAAAAATTTTGGATGGAGTTTCATTGTGCGTGAATTTGCTAATCTTAGCAACAATGTTGCCTTTACTCAAAAAAGCAGGTAAGCAAAGCATTTCTAAAATAAGTTATTTTTGAGTTAGACTTTTAGTTTAGTCCRGCTACAAACTAGTTACAAACGATGCAGCTGGATACAAAAGCCCCAAGCAGGTTTCTTACACCTACAGAAGACATCACAAAACAGCAAGTCACCCTCTTTCACACAAGAAAAACCTACTTTAAAATAAGAGTAAATAACAGACTTACAGATACCTCTTTTAAAATATTAATCTCTTTGCTTTCTTGGTTTGCTTTTTACCTCTAGCTGCTAATTGATTTCTTTCATTCATCCCCCTGCCCTTAAGTGAGCACCTTTCAAAGGTTTGTATTTCGATTCAGTTAGCCTATCCTGCCCTTTCTTCTACTATTAATAGACATATTCTGTACTGAAACAGGTGTTCTGCTTTGAAATTCTGGTGCAAACTCCTGGAAAGAAAAAAGCTGTTAAAAAGCATTTTTGCAGGGGATTTTCGACAATATAGCACACCCATTCACTTCCCCAAACTATCTATCCAGGCTGACATTTTCCATGAAGACCCACGACAGCAGGTCTCATGCATACCCACACACGCAAATCCCACCGCACACTTCCTTGAGAACAAAATGCTAAAATCATATTTATTTCCAGCAACTAAATCTGGTTGTTTATTGAGAAAACTGTAACAAGTCTATGACACCACACAGATTTTTCCAATCTGCAAGTCCCAGAAAGCCTGTTTGTTTTCAGGAGATGGCTGTTAACGAAAGCAACAAATTTCTTCAGGATTTGTGAGTAGGGGCAAGGAAATAGGAGCTGAGTAAGGCTTTTTCTTCCATTGTTTCTCCCAACCGGCAGGAGGCTGTTCACATTGCTCTGCAGAAACGCACAGGAGACTGAGAAGCCAGCAGATGCAACTGCCCTCTGCTAGCGCTCAGGGAATAAAAAAAGTCAAGCTGAGAGCCAAGGTGCGGAGGCGCAGGTTTAGCTACAGAGACAAGGGTAGCAGAGGTCTCGCAGTAAAATACTGCCACTCGCAACCCACAGCGGCATACAGCAGTCCCACATCCCAATGCCCCTTGCCAGCAAGCACTGTAACAGCCACTACCAGACAGTGATAACTCACGGCAAGCCCACAAAAACGAGCATCCAAGTGTTACTGATGCCATTAGCGTTTTGGATCAGACTGTCTCATCTGAATTGATGATCCTGTTGGGGATCCACACAGCACTGCAGATCGGGATTTCTAGGATAATTCCCTTCCCTACAAAGCAAACTGTGGAGAAAAAAAACCTGAGAAGCTGTTCTTGTAAAAGCTAAGTTACAAAGCATTAAAACTGCTACATCAAGCATTCTGGAGCAGGAACATTTTTAAATTAAGGCTTCTCAAATACACTATCTTCATCTCAGTTAAAAAAATAAATAAGAGAATAAGGCTTATTATACTTTAATTTTCTAACGCTACAGAAGATGCCTGACTATAGCAGGCCAATTTACACAAGTTAAATTACCGAATCTACCATCCAAGAGTAAGCATGTATGTACCTGTAGCAATCAGGGACTAAAACTCTTTTTGTTATTAAAAAATAAGTTTGTATTAAAAAATAACCTGTTTGTATGAGGCCTGTCAGTTCAAAACAATAACAAAGAAAACCAAAATGCTTCAGTAACAGTTAAAGGTTACATGGCTTTCACTGAAATAGGATGACTTCATTACATCAAACACTGAAAAGTAGAAAAAAGAAGTTAGAAATCCAAGTTCTACCGACTTCAAAAGAAACTTCCTGACCAAGACATACCTACACCCAGCTGAAGTGTTTCAGCTTTTGTCACACRCAGCAATTCAGTCTTTTGAAAAGCAGTCACCCCACCACCACCACCCAGTTTTGAAGGTACTCTTATTTAGCGAGAGAAGTTGTGCTGTCCCAGACTTGGTCCACTAAATATGACATCTCCCTGGTAGACCTTTTTCACCAAAAAATTAAGGAAGCACACACAGGAAATCCACTTCTGGTAATGCAGCACTATAACCAAAACTCACTACTTCACATCTCAAATACACAGCATCTCAGGTCTTCAGGTGTGTGATTTTTTCCTACCTAGGCACCACCCGTTCCATTTCCTAAAAAAGACCTTGCAGAAACATACATGAGATCATASAATTAAAGATTGCTAAATACACATAAGTGAACTCTCTACAAATGGGTCAAGTGATCTTAGTTATTTCTTAATACTTGATCTGAAACTTTGCATCTTGTAATGTAATGCTCTTGCACTGCTAGATTAGACTTCAAATTTACGTAGCTTTCTCCCCGCTTTGCTCCCTCCCTCACAGTTTGTTACCAATAATAGCAGGTGAGATAAAGTTATCATGTGTATCTGCTTAATTTCACAGTCTTGCACACAAGCAACAGCATAATTTCATTTGCATTTCAGGCTACTGGAAGGAGCACATCTTTTTGGATGTACACTTAGTCCAAGCTAGTTTTACCAATTTCAGTATTAAAGCAGCATCTGTTTTTACATGTTTTAGATGAGAGTTCATATGAAGTTAGYGAGCATACAAGCCTGCCAAGTCAACACCTTTTCTCAGTCAGTTTTCCAAGTGCAACTACTTAACRTAGGTCTCCTATGCTTAATTAACACTTATTTTCAACCCTGTAACACAAGGGTTAACTACAAAATAGAACTAATAGGATCCTATGCGGCAAGCTATTTAAATAATTCCCAAACTGTACACATCCACGCTGACACCAATAATACTACGCACAAACACAGAAAGAAAGAAGAAGATGTCATATTAACACTTACACCAGCACGGACACGAGAGGAAGGAGGAAGTAGACTGCTTTCTACCTGGTAAACCTTAAAGGGAAAATACTCAAAACCATTAAAGACAATGGCGGGAGCTAAAGAAAGTGAAGAGTCTCTGCAGCACTTGCACAATGGAGCATAAACGGGACAGCAAAAGGCTCGAAGATGAAGAGCCGCGTGGTTCAAGGAAGTCACCTTCACCTACAGCACACAGGTTTAGTCATTTCACCTGCTATTTCGGCTATTTCATTTGCGCTTCACAGCTCATCCTCAACGCTTGATAAAAATCAAAGCTGATTCGTGACATTACAATGTCTACAACAGGAAACTGGTATGCAGCGCCCATCTGCCAGCGCAGCAACATGGCGAGGAGAGTGAGCTGGCTGGTGGAGGAGTAAATTGACAAAGGTTTAGAATCACAAAGGAGAAAATCAGAAAACTTTCTATTTAATTACATTTACATGCAAATGGCACACATTTCAACGTTCCAACAAAGTTCATCTCCAGTCACTTGTATACTAGAGCAACACAACAAAGTATTTTGACTGCAAATGTGTTTACATTATGGACTATGTAAACCACAGCACAAAGTCTCGGTGGCCTGAAAAAAAGTTATGTTCTGCATTCATTATTTCACCGCTTGCTGAATTAGAAGTGGTTTACTGTGTCGTGCATACAGTTTAGCAYACCAAAGACAAGGGTGTCTGCTAAAGATGCTGGTTTTCCAGACAGCCTACAGGTTGCTATAAAAGTCTAACGCCTTTTCTCTCTTTATCCAAGATGTCAAAAACATACAGACCCAGTTTTAAATTTAAGAAAAATACTTCATTTTTGTAAATTAAAGTCTGATGAAAATATAAGGTAATCAGTCCCTAAAGATAGTGCCAAAAGAACTTTAATTCACACGAACACTTTCTCGAGTTGTTTACAAACAATACACCTACCAGGGTTTCAGAAAGATGCTGCGCCTTTCTAACAGGCAAAGAGAAAATGTCTGACTGACAAGATGTCTTAGCCCCTTTCAACATTAGAAGGCACTCCGCTGCTACCTAATTAAGACACATTCTCTTCTCATAAAAGTATTAACAAAGCACACATTTCCCCGACTAGCACTATATTTGTCATCCTTGAATAAATTACCTCTGTATTGTATTTCATGCACTCTTCCGGCCCACATCCTGCTAGAGACTGGATGCTTACTACTGGGAACAGATGAGAGGTTTGCCTAGACGAGCTCTATTTCTTTGTCAATATATCGACAATGAAAAAACTGATTATCAATAAAATAGCCCTCATGCTTATAACAAAGCAACCCCTGTGAAAAATCGGATGAGAACGAGCACATGCAGGTGGCATCGGTCTCTCTCAAGGCATCTCTGTCTGCACTGGCGAGGATGTAGAGGACAGCGTATACAAGTATCAGGGTTACCCTTAATCAGTCTTTAACACGTTACCTACTTTGTTTGCATGCACGCCATGATCATTAGAATGCCTGAACGATCACTCTAACCACTGAATTAGCAGAAAAATCCCTAATCTAAACTCCTAAACTCCCAACTCATAGAGAAGAAAACAATGTCATATTTATTGTATTTTCATATGAACTTTACTGAGGATTGATGCCTAACGCTATCATATAAAACGATGATAAAATTCCAAGTTATCCTCTCAGTGCTCATAAACCAGGAGCTGAGCACTTCCCAGGACAGAGCGGTGTGTGTTACTCGCATTGTTTTTAAGGGGTTTATTTTAAACGAGTTTTTAAACAACCTCTTGAAATACCACAGCGAACAAAACAGTACAAATAAATCAAACACTTCTTCGTGACTAAGACGCTATCCTGCAACTCGCTGTTTCTGCACAGTGGCTGAAGAGGTGGCGGCTGAAGAGATAATCCGCAGATTACTTATACCCGAAGAAAATCTCTACTTTCAGAAACTTCAGGGAACATCCAGCATCGCCCTTCCCCTGCACGGCCCTTACTGCTCCTTAGCTCGCAGCCCTGCCGAAGCGCCCCTTCCCGAGCCCTCGCCGCTCGGACAGCCGGGCGCAGGGGCAGGGGCGGCGGGGCCGCCTCCCCGCGGAGCGCCGGGCCGCCCACGCGGGTCTGRGGCGGCGGGGGAACCACCCCGGTTCCCCGCCGGTTTCCCTCCCGGTCCCGCAAGGACCCTGGTCCCCGCTGAGGGCCCAGGGACGGAGCGAAGGGCACGGGGTGACCCCACCTGCCCCCCCCCCC
>JAYKAV010002988.1:2728677-2741888 GCA_035582835.1 Phoebastria nigripes
GGCGCGGCGGAGGGTGTCAGCTCGTCCCGCTGCCGCGGCCTTCGCGCGGGAGACTTTGTTTAAGTATTAAATCACCCATGGCGAACAGCTTGCACGCGACCCCTGGGATTTTTACCTCAGGACAAGGGAAAACCCGCCCGTCGCCCAAACCTGCGGCCCGAGTCGGAAAACCCAGGGCTCCCCCAGCAGCGCCGCGCTGCAGGGCGCAGCGCAAGGCTGGCGCCCCAGGGGCTCCTCTGCGCGCAACTCAAACGGCTGGAAGCCTTTTTTTTTCCCTTAATAAAGAATATTCATTTTCCTAAATAAAGAATACTTGAAGTAACGTGTGGAGGCAGGCAGCGCTGCCCGGGGAGCGCGCGGGGCGGGAGAGGCCTCCCGGCGCCGGAGACCCCTTCTCCTGCCCGCGCTCGGGGCGGGTGGCGGCCCCTCGGCCTCGGGCGCTGCCGGCAGACGGGGCTGGGGTCACCCCACCCGCCCAGGCCAGGTGAGCGCGGCGGCGGCCCCGGCCCCGGCCCCGGCCCCCGGCCCCGCTCCCCCTCACGGCGCAACGTGACATGGTAATTCAGGCCTCCGCACTGCTGTAAAACCGCTTTAAATTAAGATATATTAATGCCCATCCCTCATTTCATGTACTTTCTGATTACTATGTGCATCAGTTTCCTTTTTATTATTATTTCTCTGTGGAGCAGCTGAATAAAGGCACGAGTTGCAGTGAGATATAACGGAGTGTACGCRCCGTTCTTTATACGGCATAATGTGGTCCGTATTGCTCCTGGATAAATTAGTCACCAAGACTGTATAATTGGTTTCTCAATTATTTATGAAGGGGTCTTTTAACAACAGTAATTTTTCCGTTAATGGCAAGTAAGGATTTCATTATCTCTAACTGCACTACCTTTTTGTTCCGTGCCACAGTAAATTTCAAATTTTACTCTTTTTAATGGCTATAATATATGAAGGAATTCCATCTCTGTAAAGTAATTATTCTTTCTGCCTGCCTGGGAATATAAGTGCAGGTCATTTTATTTTTGGTCTCTTAATCACAAGAAAAGCAGTAAAAGGGCCGTTGGTATTTTTCAGAGAAGGGTGCTATTTTCTGCGATGCCTGTCCGTGTGTCTGACCCTGYGCGTTACACTGCCGTGCAAACAGAGCTCAAAATGGCGGGGGGAATGGGGGTCCCCACRCAGCGCTGGCCCAGCTCCGCCTCGGCCCCGCCGGGGTGCATCGCCTCAGGGCTTTTAAGGCTGGAAAAGGTCCTGCATCACCCGGCCGGCCCTGCGGAAACCGAGCYGTACTCCTGCATCCCGTTACCTCTGTACTGAGCCCGGTGGTGCCATTAAAATGTAATAAGGCCATCAGCACCAGCGACCCTCAGCACCACCACCAGCTTCAGCCCCCCAGCTGGGTTTCCCATCCCTGGGCTTCATTAGGGCAGGATTTCTCCCAAACCATAACAGCATTGGCATCAAGAGATGCTGCTATAGATGCACAGGTCTCCACAGACCAGCTAGATGATGACCAGAGGTCTTGTGAGAGCTTTTCAGTGCTGTCCTAAAATGCCCCTGCAGCAACTCCTGGGGACCCCTGGGCCTGCAGGGCTGGACAAGCCCCACCGCCCAGGGCGGCCACCGGCTCCTCTGCCCCACAGCAGCGCCTGGGCTGAGCCGCTCCRCCAGCGCAGGCTTTGGGATAAAGAGCCCGAGGGATTAAAATAGGATTCGACAAATAACGAGCACTGGTTTGGACAGGTCGTTACAATTCAATAGAATTGCTTTTAAATATGTCTGCTGGTATTTGGGAAGCCAGCTGAACACAGCCGGGTGCGAGGAAGCGTTATTTCATGTACACACTCCGCAGCGCTGGCGACGGCAGGCAAACAGGTTTGCTGTCGCCTCTGTCCGCACGCACACATGGGCCTCAAAGCAAACTCATTTCTGAACAAACAGGTTTGTAACTTAATGTTCTTTCTTCATCCAGCTGCCCAGCTTTGGTCAGCCAGTTATTTCCATTGCCTGCTCACGTTTGAGTGTCTTGTTGAATCAAGGTCTAAATATTTTGAAAACCTGCATCAGCAAAACACGCATCTGCTCCGGGCTAATCTTACCCAGCAAGCCCCACGGCATGCTTAACCGTAAGCCACTCTTCAGACCTATCAATGTTAATCTTAAGTGCTCTGCTGATTTGGAGCACTATAATTTTCCAGAGGACGTGGCCGCTGCTCCTTTGGACACCAAAACTAGCCTGAAAACGGACTGGGAGGTGCAGGTGACAYCCTCAATCCAGCAACCGGGACGGGTCGGCTGAGCCAGGGGCTGCGTCCCCAGGATCACACCAGGCAGCGGCTGGTGCTGCCTTCAGCAGAATGTTTCTAGAGCAGGCTGGAGGTGCTGCAGACGGCGGCTACGGAGAGGAGGGATCTCGAGGTGAGAGGGGAGCTTTCCTTCGGGCGCCTTGCCATCCCTCTCTCCTAGGGTTGCATCAGAGGTCTCGCTCCCAGCCAGTGCGCCGGCTTTCATAACAATAAATTATAACTTGGCACTTTTGTAGTACTCTCCAGTTCAAAGCCGTGCTGAAACATTATCTAATTAATTCACACAATAGCCCTGCAAGGCAAGAAAGGGAGATAGCGAGCTGAGGTACTTGCCCAATGACAAACACTGAGTCAGTGGGGGAGTGGGAGGAAAACTCAAGGGCCCTTGATGTTTAGATCTGAGACGGCATCCTTCTTGTCATAACAGCATTTCAGTCATTTAAAAAATAGCGCCCGTATATTTAATTACAGTTACAGCCAACTACTCCAAATTAATGGATTAAACAGGGAGAGAAAATTTTGTCCTAATTAGCGCCCCCCAAAAAATCACATGCTTTGCACATCTGTAAGATGTTAACCAAACCAATTAAAAAGTACAAATATGTGGTATAAGCACAATTAGCAAACCCCCCTTTTAAAGGCTTATAGAGGCTGCCACGCACCGCGGCTTCACCCAGCTGCAAGGCTGCTCGGGGCGCTGCTGCTGGGGCCCTCTCCCCCACCGCAGGCGGGGGTTACTAAGCCACCGCGACCAGCCTGTCACCACCACATCGCCTGCAGGACGAGGTCCCCATCCTCCTTGCCCCAGTATTTTTTTATTGTACAAAAAATAAATGCAAAACTGTAAGGGGGGAAGGGGAGGTGTTGGTCCAAATAATGAATCTCAAAATATCACCGGCACTGTAATAATAGCAGAGCAGATACTCACATCAAGAAGAAGCAATAAAAAGGCAGGGGTTTATTCACGGCAACTATCATTAGGAGGTAATGGGCAATTAGAAACCGTATTTCATAAACTCACATCAACAGTAGAAATATTTGTATAAAATACATTGCTAGGCGTGAGGAGTTAGAAGAGGTTTGTTCAGAGATTTAATGTAATCCTTAATATAATTCCAGAGGTCCATTAATCAGCTGGAAGACCTTCTATAACAATACAATTTTATTAAAATATTCAGTACTTTTAGACTGAAGAGAAAAAGACCAACTGAAGCTAATTAACCCCAGGAAAAATTCTGTACAGTACTCAGAGTACCTGACTGAAATGGGGCGGGGGGGGGGAAATAAAGGAAAGACAAAATCGCCTTAAAATGCAATTAATGGAAAATATTGCTAGGAAAATAAACTGAAGCAGCGTTTAAAAAAATTGTGACCTGTATACAAGGGAATATTCAAAGGGGAAAATGGAGTGCATCTGTGGAGGTTTTACCATTGTGGAGGGGCTGTTAAAGGGGAGAAATCTCAATTTGAAAGATATTTGTATGAGCAGAAAAAACCCCAATTCGCTAATATTGTGTATTAAGGTGTCTGTTGACGCAGGATAAAACATGTTTTCTAACAAGCAGTTCAGACAAAAATAATGCCATGCTGCTTTGCTTTTCTGACCAACAATTATTTAATCAGAAACCTGTATTAGAAAAGAAGCGTCTCTGCAGGACTGAGTATCTGACTATGAAAACGCGCCGCGCGGTAGCCACCCGGCAGCTAAGGCATCTTCAGCTCTGGGGCTTTGCTTTTGTATCCTTGTCCTCCCGGGGAATTTTTTCAGAGTTTGTCCTAGGTTGGTTCTGTTGGCCTGGCCGTGCCGTAATGATATCCAGCCTCTGGAAGCTTTCCAAGGAAGTTGGTGAACAGGGGATCGCTGTGCGTTGCTGTTTTATAGCCCAAATGGCTCTCAATAATTGAACATTAGCGTGATGGGAAAAGTACCAATAAAACTTTTATTATAAATCTTCGCCTTCCTCCAGGATTTAGGGTCAAATAAATAAAGCCATGCACAATTAGCATACTGTTTTTAGCATCAGCAGTTATGAAAAATGTGGCATGTACATAGATTTTTCTTGAGCAGCTCATTTTTCTGTCCTTCACTAACCTTTTTCTCTCCCGGTAATGGACTATTTTTTATGTCAAGCACTTTGTAGCAGCCTGGGTCTGACTTTCCCATCTCCCCCCTCCCTACCCTAGGGTCTGCTTCTCCGTTGGAAAACTGCTGCGCTTTCAACGAAGCAAGAGTATTTTCCTCCTCACTATCGCCTGTTTTCCCTCCCTCGCTCGCTCCAGGGTTAGAGGGGAGCTGAGCCGGGAGCTTTTCTTCCTCCAGCCCCAGTTTGGTGGGATCTGCCCTGAAAACAGAGGTCCTGTTTGCATCCACCCCCTCCTGCCACCCCTTGGCAATCCCAGCGCACAACCACAGGGCCAAGGATGCGATGGGTCGGCGTTTTCATACGTCATGCACGTAGCTAGCACAAAAAACGAACCCCTTGCCGATACCCCGCCCAGGATCCCTGCACCGGCCTCAGCCAGGCAGGGACTTGCACCCCCTTCCTGGGGAGAGGGCTGGCGGGGGCGGGAGAGCTGCCCCGATGCCGTCGTTGCTGCCCCTGCAGAGCCCTCCGGCCGCGCGGGGCCTGGCCCAGCCCTGCAGCTCGCGCCGGGGCAGCGGCACCTGCTTCCCTCCAGGCCAAGCTGCTTGCACCGAGTTTGCTGCCATTGTATAGGTTACGTGATAAAAATTCCCACTGATGGACTTCAGTGAGTTTCATCAAATTTTATTGACTTGATTGAGCCCAAAGAAGCCCCAGTTACAAACTCCTTCCGTAGGGGGCACGGAGAGGTTGGGGGGGGCGCATGCCCCGGCTGCAGCAGCCCCAGGTAGAGCGCATCTCCATTTCCTGCACAGTGCGTGCTACAGCCAAAGCCCGTGTTAAACAACCCCCCAGGAAATTAGCATTAATTAGCAGGGTGCTGCAATCCTGCAAGCGACTGCCATTTATCCCACTAATGTCAGCTCTGCACTACGGGAGCTCTTAGAATTTCTGACATTAAAACTATTACTGGCCACAAATAAAAAGTAATTGATATTCTTTCAGAGATGGAAAAAGTACGGTAGGATACTCTGCAGCATTATTATTAGGTAGTGCTAAGTCAAATATCAAAGGATGAAAAGAACGTCGTATTTAGCAATTGAGTTTATTTTAATAGATGCAATAAAAGTCCCATGACTTACAATTTTGCCTCTATGGGGAACGTTCTCACAGGAGAAAATATGAAAAAACGACAAAAGCGCACGTTAAGAGGTAGAGCCCTCACTCACTCCAGGGCTGTCTGCACTGTTTGCTAGTACTGGCAAGATTTCTGTTTTCCTTCTCAAATGACCATTTATGCTTCAACCTTATTTTTCCCAAATATCCTGAGCTACTGTTGGAATCAATACACTCAGTGCAGAACAAACCAACACCCAGAAAATCCTGTTTGTGCAACATTTAATGTGAAATTTTAAACTCTGCAAATTTAGCTACGGAGTTCCTGCGCCAACCTTCGCCGTCTCCGTTGTATCAAAGCTTCACAGGAGGCAGCAAGCGGCGACACGGCTGGCCTGCGCGGCAGGAGCTGGAGGACTGGGACCCGCCAGCGGTGGGGGACCGCCCTGCCCAGGCACATACGGTGCCAGCCCAGACGGCCCGCGAGGCGTCTGCCATGGTCGCAGCCTGCTCCGGTGCTGAGCGCTACCCATGGCTGGGCCTTGCTGCAAAAGTGTCCTCGGGAGCCTCGAGGTGAGCCAGCAGCTACTCACGGCTGCTGTCACGGTCAAGACCAACTCCCCGAGCTTGAAGGTGCCGCGTAAATCACCACCAGTGGCAGGAGACCTGTCGAGATTCCCCTACACGCCTCTGCGACCTGCACAGGCAACCCCACTTTTCTGCCTACGTAAGGAGAGCCTCTGCCTGCCCGAACTACCATTCCAGGTACAATCACAGCTTTCTTCCTCATCCGCGTCAGGCACTAACGGCACCAGGCAGAGGAGAGATGAGTCAAATGAAATGCTGCCTTTTGGATGCTGTTACAGAGAGGTGAAGTGAGGCTCTTCTACAGCGCTGCTCCTGCCTTCCTGCTGGTGGTCACCACAGCCTTTGCTTCCAACTGTAAAATCATCATATAATATTAAATATATACATCCACACAGCATTTACTAAAAACATTCTTTTTCATTCAGCTGATCTGGGTACTCGCGAGCGGGAAGGAGGCACCTGGACAGCGAGGTCTCGGGAGTACAATTGCTGCTGTTGGACTGCGACCTGCAATAAGATGTGTTTGTTCTCCAGTGGTCGAAGTAGCATTTGCCCTCCAGACTCTGGCATTAAGGACCTGAACCATCAGCATTGTATCAGCGGTATCCTGACCTAGGTAAAACGTGCATTGCAACACAGGCTGGCTGCTAAAATGATGAAAACCGCTTCATTTACTGCCACCACTTCAAAAGCTGGCAGCCCTAATAACTCGGAAACACTGACAAACCAACCTGTTACGCTCTCCTGAAGCCAAGTGCTTTTCACCGTGGTCAGGAGAGCTTTGCTGGCTGACCCCAGGTGAGGACCGGTTCCTGCGTGGGTCAGCAGATAACAAGCGGCAGACTGAGTTGGATCTGTAGCAGTGGTGCCAAGCTGGGGTAAAATAACATCATCTTCATGTTGCCTTGAAAGGCAGGTAAAACTGAACCCTGAGCAATAAAATTTATTTATTGCACCCCAGCAGAAGCCTGCAGTCCAGAGCAGTGAGCGCGTACTGATGCTGCCTACAAAACTTTGTTTTGGCAACATTTTATATATATAGTGGTCCATCACCTATAATATACAGGAAGTGCACGCAATRTACAGGAGATGTACACTTTATTTACATCATCTGCAGTGAGCTGGTTATTGGTCTTACTGATATACGCTGGGAAAAAGACGGCTTTCGGTAGTCCTTTTCCTGGTTCTCGAGGGACAAAAGAAATTAAAGGAGGTCCAGCGTTAACACGTGTTGGAGGAGAGGCTGCGCATACCCCTGTTGCACAGGTCCTTTCCCCACGCCCGAGGAGGTCTCCTACGTCCCAGGGAGGTGGGGTTTCCTTAGCTTTGCTGAGGATGTGCTGGCTGCTGTGTTTTCCTCCCGTTCCCCCTACCTGGAGACGGCCTGCCAAGTGATGGCCTGTCACACTGGGAAGACGAGGAGGTGGATCAGACAAAAGAAACCGAGAGGAAGAGAAGCAAAAAGCCAGGGGTGGTTAACGGCTGGCCTTGYGAAGCCACACATCTATAGGGTACAAGAACACTGCCAAATACACGTTATCCAAGAGTTTTAACACAATTTATTTTATGCTTAAATAATCAACTAGATCATCCAGTGTTTGTTGTTTTCATACATATGTAATTAGAGCTATTATCAATGAATGCTGTTTCCATATGAATATAATCAACAAATTAAAGTATTTCACCAAAACCCAAATAAAAATGCCCTTTAAAACACAGCAGCCTTAACAACCTAATATTACACTGCTAGGATGATTACAGATGATTGGCTTACTGAAAGATTCTACATCTTATAGCCAGTACACAATACAGTAATAATTTTACAGCGTGCTGCCAGTCTATTAGCTAATAATTTCTCTTCAGTTCATTTAAAAATATCCCAAACTTATGCTCCTTGGAGCACCAACCCACTTCTAAAGCTGCAAGCATTACCCCCGTTATAAAGCGAGAACAGATAGCACCCCCCTCCCCATAATGCAACTACTGTATATGTTATGGGTTTTAGGTCATTTCATTGAAAAATTGGCAACAGCAACAAATATTAGATGAAGGGCTTTGTGTTTACAGATAAAATCTTATTTTTCATGTTGCGGTATAGTGTTTGCAAAACTGGAAAAGATTTAATCAAAATAAGGTGAAACACATGCATCAAAATATTAGTACTCTGAAGAAAAATTTTCACAGAACTACAGAATTCCTCATTTTGGGAATCATTTAAATTTGCAGCAGATTTTAAAGATTTTTTTAAAATCAAGCTAGCGTTTTTGCATATACAAACATTATAATTGCTAATATACAAGAATCTGTGAAGATACACCCAGAATATCCCTGTAGGTGCAGCCATTTGAGACACCTAGCCTGCTCAATGCATTTGCAATATTCTGTTTGTGATCGAAAAGGCAGTGCCTTATCAACTTTTATTCTATTTTGTTAGAATTTATACAGTGTTATTTATTTACAGCAAAACTATTGATGTTTAAAAAAGAAACAAATAGTGTTTTATACCCTGACAGTTTGGGTCCAAGAAAAATAAGGCGAGCTGTTGTGGATTTTAGTAATTTTAGTGTCTTTCCATGGTTTAACCATTTTGTCTTCGTACATCCCCTCTGGCCACAGGAATTTATTTCTTTTGAGATGACATCAAACTGCTTGAAAGAAGCTGTTAACAGCATGGCATCTTGTATATACACTGCATTGGTAACTGCGCACCCTCCAATCCTGTGAATGAAAGTGAATTTCCATGCTCTGTAAATTGGCTCATGCTAAATTAATTTTTTTTGTTTGGTTTTTTTTTGTTTGTTTGTTGTTTGTGTTTGTTTTTGCATAAAAACCATGCGGTTAATGTGTGGAAGCAGCAAACACACGCACACTTTTAWAGGTGAATGTTTAATTCCTGTTGATTTTTCTTCCGTGAGTGTCCCTCTAGAATACTGGCAGTAAAAGCACACAGTCCTACGGAGAGAAAAGATAGCACAAATCATTTCAGAATATCTCGTTAGAATCAATTTCTTGCCTTTCCCTGAATGAACAGAAAAGTTCTAATTGGCATTATGGAATTCTGCAATAGGATAAATCACACACTTTCTAGGTAGGTAATGACATTAGCTGACCTCCCAGCATGAAGGGAAAATGCAGCTGCAGATGTCCACGTTGCTCGTGAACTGATTTACAAATACGTTTGCAACACGCTGCATTTCATCACCCCAGACAAAGTACCAGCTCGTCAGATCTGATGATGACAAGGAATATGTACTCTCTATAGCGGAAGAAACAGCATCATCTCCAGAATGAGAGCGCTGCTGCTTTCACAGCATGTTTTTGTTTATTGTTTGYAAGCATCCCTACAGTGGTGGAAAACCTGTACTCCTTGCACATCCACCTCTGCCAGTCGCTTGGGGAACGTGACTGGGAGAGCCAGGAATGCGGCATCCAGCCTTCAGGAGGCTTGGCGAAGGACAAAGCGAGGAAGGGGAGCAGCCTCATCCATCTCCTGCCTGGCTTGCGTGAGTGGCACTGAGGAGACAGGGGGTCCAGCTCCTGCTCTCTCACCCATCCAAAAACAGTCATGCAGCCATGCACRTAAGGACAGCAAGTGTGTTACATTTGTTGTACAAAAGCGATGTCTTGCAGCAAGGAGGCAGGAAGCAGAAACACAAACACACCGGCAAATGGGAGCTGGAAGACCTGCGGGCTCCCAGGCACCTGGGCGCAGGGAAGCCTGTTAGGGAGCGTGGCTTGCGCAGCGCCTGTGGGATTCAGGCTGGCATGGACATGCCTGTTTACTAATCAGGTCACAGGTCCACGCGCATTCCCCAGGAGTGCTCGCGCTCTCCTTCTATGCTAAAACAATCTGTCCTTGCCCACATCTAYGGTTGTCATAAATCTATCCCGCTGCTAAAAGCTGCCTATTCACATTGCAGCAGTCACGCCAGCTCGAACAGTGCCGTCCTGCAGAATTGCACGCAAAAGTTCTTGGCTTTTCCTTTCAACATATATTTCGCAACGGGTTTATTTGCAATAGTGACAAAGACATTTTTACAGCAAAATCTAGCTAACGTGATTTTTTTTCAAACATTCAAAGGAAAAGCAACACCTCTGCGTCCCAAACAGGATTTTTTTGTCTTTTGTGATCAAGACACAAACCGGTTTTCCATCAGAATCCCCTGTCTGTGCAAATACGTCCACTTCTGCATTCAAATAAAATGTTTTCAATAGACTTTTGACTAGGCTTACAACTACTTAATGCACATGTGGTCATGCTTATCATATCAAAGTTTGGACCACAGAGATTCATCTTACGGGACAAAGTTCCCCCCTGAGCAAAGGTTTATTATCTAAGGAAGACTCTCAGAGTTCCTCATGGGCTCTAGCACAGAGGAGTTGCCTACTGGAAATCACAGGAGAAATGCATCAGCAGTCATGGGAGCAAATCTGGTTCTGAGGAACTCRGATTCTGGCTTTCTGAAGGTCAGAATATGTTTCATACATTAGGCAAGGACTGCCTTATTAATGCCATTTTATTTTAACATGAAATGCTTCTCCCTTATCCCCAATGTGTGTTGCATCACGCTTGTATGCCGGCAGGCTCCTTATCCGCACTGCTTATGGGGTTCAGTGCCCCATTTTGCCTTCAGTGCCTTCGAATTCACAAATTTCCACTGGTTTCCCCCTGCAGATTGACAGTGGAGAAGCACGGGAGCCAACTTGGGACACAATTTCATGCAAGCAGCGCCATCCCTTTGGCTTGCTTTCCTCCCGTATCCTTGAGCTCCATGAAGGAGAAAGGTGTGTCAAAAGAATCACCTCCCTTTTCAAAACCTTAAATATTTTATGAGTATGTTGAGCAGCAAGCCACATGAAGCAGTATTATTCTATTAGCACACATGGGAGGGCTCTCAATAAAAGCAGGAATTCAGCAGTCGTACTAGGTGGACACAGTAGGTGCTTACCAGATGCTGAAAGCACGCCAGTCACCTCGCAGAGCTCGCTCCTTAGGGCTTGATCCCATAAAGCCCTCAGCTAGATCCCACACACTGAGTGCCGCGGTCTCAAATGGCATTACTCACACGTACAGAAAGCCCGTACGGCCAGGTGGCTTTAGGGGCTACCTTACATTACAGCAGTCGAAAGGGACTAGTGACTGAGGAGAGACTCTGATTCTGTCCTTTACTTCCACATCACTATCCGGTATGTTTTCCAGGTCCTGTTTATCCTGTTCTTAAATCCTACAGTCAATCCTATACCAGATGTATAGGAAAAGGATAACACATAGACTTGCACGTCATAAACTCTTCCTCTGCCCAATTCCTAAAACCCACCAAAGCTGAGAAAAGTTCTGAGTAGAAAAAAGACATGAACATGGTAAACATACGCACTTGAAGCCATGACTGACTGACCAGCATTGATAGACACAGACTGGTTCCTCCCATATTTACAGGCACATTTGCTGTGTGACTATAGCTATGTGATCGAGACAAAGCAGCCTCTGGCTTCACGGTGCTCTGGCATGCCGTTACAGAGCTCCTGCAAGGGTGTCTTAGGCTGTGCATTTGGCTTTAGTTTGGGAAGCCCTTATACTGTCAGCTGCTGTTTTGTTACAATCGTTAAGGCTGGATCAATAAAATTCACAAGAAACAGCTGGTAAGGATTATTTGTTAGCAAATATTGAGACACTTCACTGGCTCTTACAAGGACTTTGACTTGCATAACTGCCCTTAGATCACATGCCCAACAGTGGAAGAAGCCTTTCACTCCCAGTAGATTTACTTGCGTGCAGCTCCTTCACTATTTGTGTTTAAGTTGACTTTTAGGAATAGAAAGTGCCGTGGATTACAAACACTAGACTTTGTAAAACTCCCCAGAATCTTACACATGCCTCAGTATTGCTTTGCTGTTCCAAGAAGTAAAGCTCAGTTTCTATACAGGAACTCAAGGTCATTTTCTGCTTACAAGATCAAGGGCCATCTATTCAGCTTTGCAGCTCGAAAGCAACGTCAAGGTAGCAGAGGCAAGCCATTGCACAGCCCAGGTGCTAGCCCCCGTGCTGCGCAGCGCTGTGCTGGCAAAAGGCTTTAGCAATGGAAGAAAATTGATCACACTGACCGTTCAGTGGTCGGCTTTCAGCTTTCACGAGTAACTTTTCTTCTCCACGTGTCTGACTTCTTTCTTTGTCTTAACCTTATAAGCTTCTCCCTGCTTTAAAGGAAAAGTATAAACATTAACATAGTCTGCAGAGAGTGCTCGTAATGATAAACCTACTTCCAAAACAGGCTCCACATTTTGCTGTAACAAGATAAGTAAAAAGCAGTTAAATCACATTAACACTTCATTTCAAAGATGCACACAATCTACTTATCCACTCTGCTGAGCTGCAAAAGCACAGGCCTGAAATATCATCTTCAAGTAGAAAACACAGGTCTACAATTTCAGCACAACCCCTGGGCTGGAGCGCCCGACTGGCAGCCCTCGGCAGAGCCCCTGCCATCAACTGCAGCAGGATTCAGTGCCACCGTCAAGGAAAATCACCTTTTCCAACCGGCCTCCCCGGTCGGCCGGGGTTGGCGGACATTTCCAACAGCATAGGCCGTGGCTGTTGTTATGATGTTTCACAACGTCTGTGCTTTAAAGTGAGCAGGTTAGTAATGGAATAAAGGGAGGAGGAAGAAAGCCAGCAAAAACCACCACTGAAGCAGCGCAGAAGTAAAATCAATGACAGTGGCAAGCAGTGCAGGTTTCAGTGTCTTTAAAACAGCAAACCTCAAAATAAAAAAGTTCATCTTTGCTCATTAAAAGTAGCTCAATAATCATCTAAAAATAAATACTCCAGTAACCACAAGCCTCATTCACATCAGAGAAAGGCATCTGTTTATGTGTGGTTATTGGCAGAATTTACCCCTTGGGCGATCTGCATTGATGTATTTGTAACTATTTGTAGTTTCCAACTAATCTAATCTGGTACAGCAAATTGAAAATGTTTCCCCTTTGCTGGGCAGGATTTATTTTTTCCCTGATAAAGGACTACGAAAGAGGGGATGGAAATATGTTTGTTTCAACTCTCTTATTTCTGTGTCATCGTCATCCCCTTTTTTTCTTTTTTTTTTTTTTTTTTTTT